>VXBJ01000116.1:183993-208104 GCA_013400055.1 Nycticryphes semicollaris | reverse complement strand
TGTGTGTGTGTGTGTGTGTGGTTGGACTCGGTGATCTCAGAGGTCCTTTCCAACCGTGGTGATTTGGTAATTCCAGGCAGCTTTTGAACACCTCTGTGCTGGTGGGTTTGGCTGGGGTAGAGTTAGTTTTCTTCACAGTTCCTGCTACGGGGCTGAGTTTGGGATTTGTGCTGGAGACGCAGCTGATAATACCGTTTTCACACTGGGATGTTACCAGAAAGCACACTTAGTGTAATGGGCCAAATCTGAGTCCGGGTTGAACGATCAATCCTTGCAAAGGAACAGAAAGCTTTAACGGTGCCACCTCTACACAGACACTTTCCAAAGCAAAACTGTGTTAACTATAAATTTCCTGATTTTCGAACACCTCTATGGCCACGGGGTTGGGTTTCATGAACAAACTCTTTTGAAGCAATATGTTTTTTTTTCAACCTTCACTTTACTTCAGTGAGAGGTTTTATTTTTTTTTTTTTATTTCTTTTTTCCCCTTCTGAGGAAGCTAATAAGTAAAAATGGGAATAAAATCAAGTATTCTGAAAGGGCCGAGCTTCTGAGCATTTTTGTGTGTGTGAATGTGACTTCTGGAAGAAAAGCCCAAATGAAATGTGGCAGGCGGGCCGGAATGAAAGAAAACTTGTAATAAATAACTCTTGATTAAAGTGTAGGATATAGGAGTATATGAAAAACACAGACGTTACACAACTCAAAATCATATCCTGGTAACATGCTTTAGAAATAACTGACTAATGAATGTCTCAAATTGCTGCCAGGCTCCTTTGAAAAGTCATGGAAAACTAGGAGAGAGAGATAAAAATGTGACATCTGGAACCAAGTTACAATTTCTCATATAAAGCAGAAGAGTTGCAAAAGCAAAAGCCGCTCTGTCTCCAAGATGAAGCTTTGGGAGGGAGAGCCCACGCGCGGCTGCTCTTTCTCCTTGAGAAATGCAGCAGCTCTGGGTGTAAAATGAATGAGGGGACCCTCCTTCAATAGCCCTGGGCAGGATTTCTGGCTTTGCATCTTCTGCAGGTGTTAAGAAAAGGATGAGCTTCCAGGTGAGGTCCCGTCTGGAGCCCCGTCTCCAGTTCTGGGCTCCCCAGTTCCAGAAGGACAGGGAACTGCTGGAGAGGGGACAGCAGAGGACCACAAAGATGACGAGGACCCTGGAGCACCTCTCGTAGGAGGAAGAGCTGATGGACTTGAGTCTTTGTAGTCTGGAGAAGAGAAGGCTGAGAGGGGATCTGATCAATGCCTATAGTTAAAGGGTGGGTGTGAAGAGGATGAGGCCAGTCTTTTTTCAGTGGTGGCCAGTGAGAGGACAAGAGAAAACGGGTATGAACTTGAACATGAGAAGTTCCATCTGAACATGAGGAGGAACTTCTTCACTCTGAGGGTGGCAGAGGCTGCCCAGAGAGGTGGTGGAGTCTCTGTCTCTGGAGATGTTCAAGCCCCACCTGGACACGTTCTTGTGGGACCTGCAGTGGGTGGCCCTGCTTTGGCAGGGGGGTGGACTGGATGATCTCCAGAGGTTCCTTCCAACCCCATAGCATTCTGGGATTCTAGGAGCATAAAGATGTTGGTCATATTTTTTTCCCTCAGCTGACCTTTTTTCAGCTCTACTATATTCCTTGGTTGGTTCAATGGAATAACACATCCTGCTGGTTTATTACTGGTCACTCAGTCCTGTATGGTCTTTTTGCAGTTCTTCGTAATCAGCCCTCACGTGTAAAATGCTGAGTTACTGAGTTTATGCTCATCAATCTTTGTTGTTTTGCTGCTCGTTTCCTTTTCCCAGCTACTTTGAGGCTATTGTGAAGAGCCTAAATCCCAGCAGAACTTCCCGGGGGTCTTCCTCCATCAAGGAACCGACTGTTTATTCCTTTCCTCTGATGATTTATTTGTCCATGCAAAAACCTCCCTCTTTTATGCTGTGGCAGTTTAGTTTCCTTAAAATCCTTCAGTGGTGGCTGTCGCCAAACTATTTTGGAAGTCCAGGTAGCCTTTTGCAGGTCAGATCCTCCTTACCCTTGTGGCTGTTGGCTCCTCTGGAGAGCTCGGGTGGGTTTGAGACGTGGGGAGGGAGAAGCTGCGTTGACTTTTTCCCAAGTCCAGAATTAATGCTGGTTAGAGATGAGAGTTTTCCTTATTCTTACTAATTTGTCCTTGTGACTCATCGCTCTTCATTTTGCCTGTTTACTCCCCAACTACTTCTTTCTTCCACAAGATGATCTGAATTCGAAGCTTGGGCTGTATTTTTGGCCCCCCCACCCCGCGGCTCCAAGCGTGGTGTCGGCATGGAAATCCTTCCAGCACCTTCCCTGGTCTTGCTTTTTATTCCCGTGTGGTCTCTACCATTCCCTGGCAGGCTTCCCGCTCTTGAGGAGCCTGGAGAAGACAACCTTTAGTTTTGATACCTCTTGCTAGCCTTCGCCCAAACTTTTTTTGCCCTATTTTAGCATGTTTTTGAACCTCGCTGAGCCTTTTCACGTCACAAGGGAGGTGATGGGAGCTCACTACTCCTCTGCTTCAGCCAGAACATCCCCAGGCAGTGGCACCTGGGCACGGAGCCCATTAAATATTGGGCAATTTTGGTGTATTTTATATCCAGCATAAGCACATCCAGCAGTGGAAGTTCAGGTCTTTAATGTGTGCTGATGGCCGGGGTGCCTTTGGGGGCAGTGGGTTTGGCACTTTGGGGGGGAAAGAGGTGAGCCCCAAAATCTCTCTTTGCTGCCTTAGAATTGAAACTAAATTGGCTTTGACAAGGCAGGTCACGGGGAGAAAATATTTCTCGCTAAGCTGCAAGGGCAAAGGTGCTTTCAGTTTGTGGTTGGGCTGAGTCTGCTTTAAATATTCCAGTTTTAACAACACCAAAAAGTTAAATTTCCCCTTGTGAATCGAAACCCGGTTAGAAGAAAATGCTATAAGAGACAATAAAACTGCCCTGAACGTTAATCTCTTCTTGTAACTCTTATTGGATGATCTGAGAGGGCTTTGGGGAATTTACAGTCCCGCTCATTTCCTCGCAGAGAAGGTCCTGGGGGCATTTCTATTTCTCGTTTTCCCATGGACATCTCGTGGGCTTGGACCGTGGTTCAGTGGCACCGTTGTTCTTGGCTGAAATTAGGGGCCTTCTCCGGCATCTGGGGAAGGACTGAAATACTCCTGGAGTTTCTTTGAATTGCATTTGGGCGCACACATGGCTCTGCAATAGAGTTTCCTCCACCTGATTCTGTCTTTCCTGGGGAAACCTTTTCTCTTCTAATTTAAGTTGCAACATATCTCAAAAATCATGTGTCTGAGGCTTTTGACGTGTTTGGCAAGGTTTATGGTTTCCTCCTTTGAGGCCCTTAATTTTTTTATTCCCCTCGCCCCAAACCCTTTCAGATTTGTCATAGCTTTGCATTTTTACCATGAATGATGTTTGCTATTGCCTGTGGTGTTCTTGACGGTTCCTTGATGGATGTTGTGTAGTGGAGCATCCCAGAGATGCTGTGTGAAATCGCAATGGTATAAGGGGAGAAGGTGGCCCTTTTGACAGATTTAGGGGCTTCTGTCCACGTTTTCTACCCTGGTTGCCAGCACTGAAGTCTGCAGGACTTTGGTCCATCTGTGTGGACACATGCTGTGCTAAAAGCTTTGTTTGACCATGTAGATCTCTGGGAGGTCATCCTCCCCCTCTGCTCTGCCCTGGGGAGGCCCCAGCTGGAGCCCCGTCTCCAGTTCTGGGCTCCCCAGTTTCAGAAGGACAGGGAACTGCTGGAGAGGGTACAGCAGAGGACCACAAAGATGACGAGGACCCTGGAGCACCTCTCTTAGGAGGAAGGGCTGATGGACTTGGGTCTTTGTAGTCTGGAGAAGAGAAGGCTGAGAGGGGATCTGATCAATGCCTATAGTTAAAGGGTGGGCGTGAAGAGGATGAGGCCAGTCTTTTTTCAGTGGTGGCCAGTGAGAGGACAAGAGGGAATGGGCACGAACCTGAACATGAGAAGTTCCATCTGAAGATGAGGAGGAACTTCTTCACTCTGAGGGTGTCAGAGCCCTGTCAGAGGCTGCCCAGAGAGGTGGTGGAGTCTCTGTCTCTGGAGATGTTCAAGCCCCACCTGGACACGTTCTTGTGGGACCTGCTGTGGGTGGCCCTGCTTTGGCAGGGGGTTGGACTAGATAATCTCCAGAGGTTCCTTCCAACCCCATATCATTCTGTGACATAGCCTCTGGTACAACCTCTCACCATCTCTGACCTACTGAGCCCCATAACCTTCTTTAACCGTAGCAGAAGAAATGATGTAGTTAAATTACCTGATTTGATAATCCATAATTAATTGCTTGCTGGAGTTCATTCTTAAGCAGGTTAGGAGCAGAGGAGTAATTTTGCATGGGTTTATTAATGACAGAAGAGAGTTTCAGCTCCTGGAGGGCTCAAGGCTGGAGGGTTGGTGTCTGCTCCAGCTCTGCTCCAGCTTAGGCATCAGATCACGTGCACCCCGCAGAGGGTGATCAGCTGCTCCCAGGTTCCAGAGGAATACAGAAGGTTCAAGACATCCTTTAAAAGGGAGCAGAGGTTTTGTATAATGGAGTTTTCCTGCATTTTAGGGGTGATTTTGGTACGGGGTGGGGGCTTGTTGAGAAAAGTGCTTTCCTTCTCAGGTGCCTTAACGCTGAAATGGAAGCAGTGACTAAGCAGAGCTAAGAGGTGAAAGTTTTTTTCCACATTTTTTAGGGGAAACCAAGGAAATAAAGCACAGAGGACATGGTTTAAGAATGGACGCTGTCATCAGGAAGGACTAATTGTGGAAGTCATTAGGGTTGTTGTGGGAAAAGACGATAAGGAGGCTTGGCCCAAGAGCTTCGTAGCGTTAATGCTAATACTGGAGGAATGTGCCGGAGCTTCCTCTAAGCATGAAAAACTTTCTAGGGTGGAAAAAAAAAAAAGGGAAATAGAGAATAACTAACTATCATAACCTTTCTTTCATCAGACGTGCCAAGTGTGCCAGATGATGCTGCCCAACCAGTGCAGTTACTGCGCTCACCAGAGGATCCACGCTCACAAGTCTCCCTACTGCTGCCCGGAGTGCGGGGCCGTCTGCCGTTCCGCCTACTTCCAGACTCACGTCAAGGAGAACTGCCTGCATTACTCCCGCAAAGTCGGGTTCAGGTCTGTGCAGCTCTGGGAGAGGGAATGGGAAACTGGGGTTTAGAAACGTATCTTCCTTACAGCAGAAATGAAAGACGACGTAGCCCAGGCCTGGCGTGGTTTTCTGCACGACGAAACGGGGAATTACGAAATTCTGAGAGCAGAAATCATGTTGAGGCAGCTTTCAGCCAAAAAGACCACTTGTGTTGATTTCACGTTGCAGATGGGCATCTCAGGATTGATATTTAAAGTGAAAAAGATTGCTGATCTTAATCTTCCAAATCCCTTAAAGGTTTGAACTTACATTTACGTCAGTTATACCGGACTGAGGGATGTGTGCCTTCAAAAGAAGGGCATGGATTATTTCCTCCTGTGCCTCTACAACTCTCCAAGCACTTCATAGGAACTGGGAGAGATGGAGGAAGGCTCTCAAGGTTCTGGATGCAGTGGCACGTGTGTGCCTGCGTTGTTTTTTCTCCAACCAAATCGATTGCTTTAATTAAAGACATTACTTTTCCCTACAAGCCTTTCCTCCTTGGCTTGTTGAGATCACCTCAGCTGCGGCACAGCTCTTAAGGGGCAGATGAGATGAGTGATGAACTAGGTGAACATTTTTGTTTCTAGATGATTAAAAACCTTGAAGTTCTGGTTTTTCTCCGATTGCCATTAAATACATCTAAATTTACAATGAATAGGGCAATTCTTTGCTCCTGGAGCTGTTCTTTTAAGATGTCTGCAAATTCAGGAAGCCTTCACTGTGTGGTTTGTTCTGAAATCACACTTAAGTTTACGAGAGATTTTTCTTTCAAGCATGAAGGCAAGAGGCACATAACAAACCAATTCTGAATTAATTATATTCAGATAAGGGGTTTTGTTTGTTTGTGAAGTATTTTTATGTGGGATCTGATTTGAGAGGGGCAGAGCCCACAATAATTAATTCAATTGCATATTAAATGGCTGGGATATTCGAGCTGTTTGAAAAAGAGTTAATCTGGGAGAAGGAGGAAAGCTGGGGGGAAAAAATAAAAATATTTTTCCCTGAGATGGCAAACTGTTTGGATGTTGTAGAACTAACCAGGCCTATATACTGAGGCCTATATCTAGTGGAGCCCCTCAAGGATCAATACTGGGCCCACTATTATTCAATATATTCATCAATGACTTGGGTGAGGGAGTAGAGTGCACTGTCAGCAAGTTTGCTGATGACACCAAACTGGGAGGAGTGGCTGACACGCCAGAAGGCCGTGCTGCCATCCAGAGGGACCTGGAGTTGGGCGGGGAGAAAGTTAATGAACCATAACAAGAGCAAGTGTAGAGTCTGGCATCTGGGCAAGAACAACCCCAGGTACCAGTATAGGTTGGGAACTGACCTGTTGGAGAGCAGTGTAGGGGAAAGGGACCTGGGGGTCCTGGTGGGCAGCAGGATGACCATGAGCCAGCTCTGTGCCTGGTGGCCAAGAGGGCCAATGGCATCCTAGGGTGTATGAGAAGGGGGTGGTTAGTAGGTCCAGAGAGGTTCTCCTCCCCCTCTCCTCTNAGGAAGGGGCTGCCCAGAGAGGTTGTGGAGTCTCCTTCTCTGGAGACATTCCAAACCCACCTGGACACGTTCCTGTGTGACCTGCTCTGGGTGTTCCTGCTCCGGCAGGGGATTGGACTGGATGAGCTTTCAAGGTCCCTTCCAATCCCTGAGATTCTGTGAACCACGGGTTTGGTGCAGTTCTTTGGACTTCACTGGCACCTGAGAACCCCAAACATGGGGGCAGTTGCATCGTGCTGAGCTGCTTCTGCAGCATCTCTGTCCCCATGGGTGCCTCCATCACTAGCATGTCACGGGGTTACGCTGCCCCCGCTGCCTTGCAGAGTAAGCTCCGTCTTTTAGCAGTCATCCAGCGCGAGTCCTTGCTCCTCCATTTCCAGCTGATGGAGCTCTGTACAGCAGAGCTTAGGCCTGACTCCCCAAGTGTATGACCTGGCGTTTTTACGAAACATTATTCATTCCAGATGTGTTCCAGTAATCTATTTATGTTGCCTTAATCCTTGTCAGCAATGAGAGCTTCCATCCGTCTACAGATGTCATTAGCAAATACCTGCTTTCTGTGCCAGGGACACTAATGAAGCTCTAAACCAAAACAGAGCTCAGGAGTGATCTTAAGGGATTTTTTAGCTTTACCCAGGTTCTCTAGAAGCTAGGTTTCTTCAACTTGTCCTCTAATTTGCATCTGCTTCAGCTCATCCATGAAAACTGAGTCCACCAGACCAGGTGAACTTCTGGCTGTGCCATCCCTGTTATCCTGCCTGTTTCTGCAGCGGGTAACAGGCAGGATTTGCTGAAAACAGAAGAAAGAAATTTTAGTTGCAGAACCCATCTAGATAATCCTTGGCATCTACCCTGTGGTCACGTAGCAACTTGGCTTCTTTCTTTTCTTTCATTTTTGTTCCTCACAGAGCTGAAAAGCCGAGGAGTTCTTGTAAATCCTTCCTGGGATCAGCTCAGCTTTTGCTGCTTCTCCCTATATCCCCGTTTTTCTTGATTTTTCTGATGCCTGGTGTTGTTTTTGTCCATCAGTCCTTGTTCCGTCTCCTTTCCCGCTAATGCCCCGACGCGTTCAATTAAGTTTGGAGGAAGGATGGTTTATGTGGGTTTTAGTCATGGCCAGCGATGCCACTGAAAATGAGAAAGGTCTCCTGCAAGTTAAAAGTTAAAATCGACAGGTCTGTCCTAACTGCTGCTTTCCACTTGGCTCCCAGTGTCACCTCCCCCACCTTTCCCAAGCACCCTCCAGCCCTCCCCGCCAGATGTGGGACCTGTTTTCCCACTCGTTGCCATCTAGAGAGAGTGACGGCAAAGGAAACGTTCAGAGGGTTAAGATGACATCTCGTAGCTTTATCTTCTCCCGCAGGATGCTTTCCAAGACTTTTGCCCTGCTCCTCCGTGCCCTGAGGCTACCCACGAGTCTTTTCCTCCAAATTATCCCGCCCCCGGCTGCCCGTGCTGGGGAGATGATAGCAGAGCTTGCAATTTGCAGAAATTACATGGCAAGCCTCTGATATCCTCCATCCACTTTGTTCTGCTAATGAGCTTACTTTATCAAACTTCGTCCTTCTGGCACTGGGATTCTTGATTACAAAGTGGCTGTTGTTTAAACTTCCATTTACTGTAAATTAAATTAACTCCTGATCGTTTGACCCCGAGTTAGTGCTTCTTTCATCCCTAATTCTGTACGAAGTACTTCCCGAAACCAAAAGTTGACACAGAACCATCTCCTGTTGGAGTGTTTGTGGAAGAAGCCCATGGGGTATTCCTGGATGTACCAGCCAGACCTTACTGCCAGGATTAGCTTTTGTTCTTCCATGTATACTTGGGGAATTTATTCTCCCATAATAACACAGTTCCTGGTGTTACTGTACTGGAAAAACTCTCTCTTTCCCCACCTCACTTGAAGGAGGATCACGCTTAAGGCAAAGCTACCAGAGCAGAATGTTTTCATACTTCCCCAAAGATGACACCAGCTTTTTGTCACCGCTTCCCTCTCTAAATTTAAGCAAAACAGTGTTGATTTGGGGGGGGGGGGAGGGTTTGTCTCCTTCAGCCTGGCTTCTGCCTAACCTTCTTTTGAAGTGTAACTTCAAAGTGTGGGCTCCTTTCCTCAGTGCTGTCAGGAGGCTCGGTGGAGGGAAGGATGATCTTGGGGCTCGTTTGGTTTTGATGGGGGCTTGGAACACTTCTAGGTGCTCCCCTTGCTGGGCTGCCCAACCTACAAACCTTGAAACGGGGCAGGCCTCAGAAGGAAGGAAGAAAGAAGATATTTTTAAGGTGATTTAACTCCAGGCTCACCGGGGTAGGCTGTTCCTTCTGCGTCTCTCACGCTCTGCTAACACAGTGTTGGCCTCCAGTTTGCCCAGCCCAGCTTCTCTATGTAACGGTCCTTAATGGTTTCAGTGGAAACACCCCCCCACCCCAACTCCATTAGTCATTTTGATCGAATCTTCTCAGGAGGGGCTGTTCTGGTCCCAGATCAGCCTAGGTGCTCCTCTGGGGATGTCCCACACCCTCATCTGGTGTGGCTGAGGCAGGCGCCTACGTCCTCGTGTGCCCTCGTAGTGTCGGTACATGGTTCCTCTCAGGTGCTGCTTGGGAGGCATATTTAAGGTAAATGCAGTAAGGCTGCTGGTCGTTGCCATCCTGGGGGAGTGCTGGGAAGGCCTGTCGCGGCATGCACTAGGAGGGGACGCAGACTGGCATCAGTGGGGTGACCCCAGCTCTCCTCCTGGCCCTAGGTCTATGTTTTCAGCTGCCAAGAAGATTCATTTGGCTCTACAAGCAGCCTCTGCTGCTGCTTCTCCCTCCTCCCAGAGCATCCCCCCCAGCTCCTAGATAAGCACTTTCCAGGCAACACCTGTGTCTTAATGATTTTAATGAGCTTAATCAGTTCCTTGGGTGCTTCTGTTGCTGTTTTCAGTATCTTTGCTGTTGCTGTCCTATTTTTCAGTGCTTACTGAGGAGTATGAGAAGCAATTGTACAGGGTTACTGAAGATTTCCTAGCTGAATGTTCTTTTTCTGTTTGCTTTGTACTGGGGACTAACTGGATTTACGCTGCTTATTGGGAGATCCCATTAGGTGCTTCTACTTTAGTTCTTCTCTTGTACCTGTGGTGGAATTGGCTTTCACAGATAGAGGGCTGGCATTTAACCAAGCGGCCTTTATTCTTTCTGGGTTACTTTAGTCTCTGATGGCTTCTTTTCTACACCTTGTTTGCTTGTCACGAACATTTAGTTGTGAGGTCTGTATCGTGTTCCTCCTTGGCTCTTCCACGTTGCTGCTGAAGAGACCGAAGGAGGACCCGTCGCGGCCTGGCGCTTTGTGCGTGTCAGAAGCAACTCCGTGGCTGTAACTCGGCTCTTTTCTCGGTGCGTCCCCCAGGTGCATCCATTGTGGAGTTGTCTTCATGACCCTCGCCATGCTCAAAGTGCACATCCACGAGAAACACTGCGAAGTCTTCCACAAGTGTTCTTTTTGCCCAATGGCCTTCAAGTCGGCAGACAGCACCATGGCACACATGAGCAGCCAGCACCCAGAAGAGCCTCACAAGACTACTCAGTAAGTGTTTGAGGTTTATCTTTTCTTCTCTTTGGCTGGGTAGCTCCGGGATTCCCCCTTTCACTCCCAATTGTTTTCTTTTTTTTTTTGGTTTCTGTCCTCATACGAGAAGATCTGCAGCTTTGTCCTCTGCTGGGGGTCCGTTCCTAGCCACAGCTTGCTCTCCTTGGTATGAACATGGTTTCTTGGGTAGGAGGAGAGGTGTTTGGGCAGGGAAGAGCTGAACATCCATAAAAGGATCTTAATGATCACCTCTTTGTCCAGAAGGACCCATAGTGGCACCTCTTGGTAGGTGGCTCCAGGGCAACGAGGAGAGTCGCACCAGGCAGCGTTGCCACCAAAAATCAGTAGAGAGAAACCTTCTGGTTTTTCCGCTCTGTAGCTTTTCCCTTCCAAACCTTGAGCTACCGCCAAGAATGCGCGCTTTAAGGGAGGAACTGTGGAAAGGTGGGATTGAAAGTCATGTGTAGCTGGTGTACTGTGAGTTTGCTCCCATCTGTCTGTGCTTCTCAACGTGCACACATACACACACACACACAGGTAGGTAGTTATGCATATGCACAGAAGTAAACTTATTTTTAGAAAGCTGTGGTATGCGCCCGAGGCATTTTGTTGTTCTTCCCAGTAGAGTTTATGGTTCAGTTGTCCATGTGGGTGTGTGTTGACAATACATTGAGAGCACAGCCCTCCTCAGAAGCCCATCCCCTTCTGAAGTTGCTGAGGTAACTTTTTCCACTGTCTTCTTAAGATAACAAACAAAAAGAGCCTGAGTTTGCTTTTTTTTTCTTCTTTTTTTTTTTTTTAATTTTAAATTGTTCCAGGGTGATCTACAAATGCTCTTGTGAGACTGTCTTTAACAAGAAGAAGCTGCTCCAAGAGCACTTCCAGCAGAACACCAACAAGCTGTTAGTGGGAGTGTTTAAGTGCCCGCAGTGCCAGCTGGTGTATATGCAGAAACAGCAGTTGATGCAGCACGTTAAGGTAGGTACCTCCCAACGTTCACTGGTGGGAGCTCCTGCATTTTTCAGTACATCAACCGTGTGAGGAAATTGGTTGGAAGAAGTGGAAGGTTATTCAGCGGAAGAAAAGTAAAGGACAATCATTCACAGTATGATCTGGAAACATCAGTGGAGCAGGTTGTGTTAGTTTGTAATAATGCAAGCAGTTACTCTCATCTCTGTGTAATTTTACCTTACAACAAAGACTTGTTTTCTACGGGTAAATCTTCTTGATTTTTTTTTTTTAACTGTCCTATATGAAACCCAAGGAAGTGATTAAACCAGGGCAGGAGCCTTATCGTTGGTTGGGAGACAGGGAGAGGTGTTCTCTGCCCACAGTGTTACTCGATTGATAGACTGAAAGCTGAATCTCCTTCTTTTGGGTGCTCACCTGAAGAGCTTTGGCCCCTTGAGCCACTGGATGGGGTTTATTGCTCCCTTCCCTGGCTGCTCCTCGTCCTGCAGAAACACCCCAAAGTGGAGAGGCTGAAGTCATTGCCCTGGAAGCACCAGCCTTCGGGAGGCAGGACCCCCACCTCGTGTACGCCCACACTGGCACCGCTCAGGCTGCTCCAGAAGGTGGTCTGAAACTGAGAGTTGTGTGCAACCCTGTAACTTGGTGGAAACGTGGGTCCAGAGAGTATTTTGGCCCTGCCCTCCCTCCATTTATCATCTTGTGATAAACAGCACCACAATAATCTCACCAGCATCCACCTCTCTTTCTTTCATACCTAAGAAAAGCGGGTTATTGTCCTTGCGGTGGTGGTTTCTGCGTGTGAAGACTCGCAGATCTGATTATCCCGTGAACGCTGCATTTTTCTGTTGTCTTAGTGAGTCTGTTTCCATGTGCAGCGTCTAACAACACCACCGTGGAAATCCTCATGGAAGATTTCTTGATGGCATTCTGAAGAAAGACCTTGCAGTGTCTTATTTCCCTTTGACTGGGGGGGGGGAGGGGAAAGTGACATAATTTTTTTAATCGGTGACTTGGTTTTGTTTATACTTACACTTAAAAAGCAGGAAGATTCATTAGCTCACTCCTCAGAGCAAAAACCATTCAAAGCTACTTCTTTGCTCTATTCCCCCGTGCCTTTAACTTGCAAATCTGGAAATGCTTTGCATGCAGTAATGAATTAAAATGTGAAGCCCTCCTGTGAAGTCGATGATTGCTAATCTTCCTGTATTATAGTTGGGAAAATAGTGTTGAGATGAAGGCTGGGGTCTTCAAAGAGGTGTTCAACCCTGATGCTGCAAGCAAGGCTTGAGTTGAGGTACACAACGTGTGGCTCATTTGCAGATCCCAACCCTAGGGACCTTCCTGCAGCAGTTTGTGCCCCAGCACCCACGAGGGTGTCTTTCAACCACGAGGCTGTATTTGCCATCAGCAGGTCTTCGGGATGGTCATTGAAGAAGGTTTTTTGGCTGTGGCAGGGCAGTAACAGCACTTAACCCATCTCCTCTCCTTAACAGATCCCACTCCTTCATGCAATATTGAGTTTATAGGAGGTGCTGTGTAATTTGCTTCTCCATGCAAAACCCAGAAACCGTGTGCCTTCTCAGCTTTCCTGGCTGCCCTGTGGTTAAAGCGTAAGAGTAGAGGTTAGGAGGTCTGGTTCCCGTTCCTGAGTCTGCAGAGGAGCCACTTCATTTTTCTGTCCTCCTCTATTTTTCCTCTTTGCTGGTGTAACAGCAGGAGGAAGGGGGGTGACGGGTACTAATGCATCTTTGCTCATAAAACACGCTTGGGATTTCTGGATGGGGAGGAAGGAGAGCAGTTGGCATTAGCCAGGATAGCGGGCAGCGCGGTGGGGCCGCTGTGGTTGCCCTGTTGTCCCATGGAGGAGCTGCCACCGACCTCGGCTGGGTCAGGTGCAAAAAAGCAGACGGGCTGCTCAGAGGAGACCTTGAGTTTTGAAGTTTGTTTGGTGTCTCACCCGCAGAAAGACTCCCAAAGGCCTGGGGCCTTTGTGCGTTGAAACTTTACCCGTTATTAATTACTGTGCACAATTAAACCTCTAAATTATCCTTTTGTGTGTGTATGAACTGTTGTTGTTCCTAGGGGAGTTTCTTGAGGTTTCATTGGTATGCTGCTATTTTATTTGCTTTTGCTTTCCCACAGCTCTTAGTTTCTGGATTATTTTCCCTGGGCTCAATTTTCTTTGTTAAAATAACTTTGGGGGGGGACTTTGGATTTTGGCCTGTTGGACAACCAAAGAGCCAGGAGACATATTCCTTATAAGGGCAGTTTCTGGCTTTGTGCTTGCTTTTATTTGTCAAGAGCAAAGTTTTGAACCGTGAAAATGTAAATAGCAATAGGAATTGGGGAACTGAGGAAAGTAGGGTTGGAGAAAATGAGAGGTTTTCTCTTCCTGTCCCTTGAGCAAAGATGAAGCAGCTCTGGAGCCCCCAAGATAACAGCAAACGTTTCATTCAGAGCTTACCAAAGCAGTGGGTTTTTTTATAGAGCTTAGGCTCTTGAAATAATGACAATTAACATTTCTCTTCTATTACATCTTCCCTGTTTTAACCAGAGTTCTCAGAGCTCATCCACAATGTTAAAACAAGCAGCACCAAAGAGCTGCCGTTGTCACGCAGGAAGCTGAAATAGAAGCTTCATCTTTCATGGGAAAATCTCGTGCTGGGGAAAGCAGTAGAGCTGGGCTTCAAGGGGAATTGGGAAGATACCCAGGAGAAAGACATCAACATACTGTTTTGCAGGGGCAGGAGCTTAAATTATTTATTTAAATGATAAATATTATTTATTTAAAGATAAAGGTGTACAATATGAATGACATATAAATGTTATGTGTGATTCCATTATTATTGTTATCCAGGGTGTTCATGGAGTCCCCCAAAATCCTGAGGAGCTCTCAAACTTTCGACAGAAGTCTGAGAAGACGTCAAGGAACCAGGTTCATACCCCACCAAAGGAGCTGTCGGTAACCAACGGGACTTCCCACTCCTCTCTGCTGAGGAAGGACATGAGAGTGGAAGGACACCATCCTGAATCCAAGTCCAGGCTGAGAAGAACTGGTTGGACTTGCAAGGAGTGTTCACAGTGGATCCCTGATCGGGAAACCTACGTGTCCCACATGAAGAGAAATCACGGAAGGGTAAGGACCCAGATGAAACACTTGAACTAGGTAACAAGATATTTTTAGTTGTTAGCCTGATAGTTGTTAATATCTGGGACAAAAGGAAGCTGAGAATCCATTTGCCAGCTCAGAGCCAGAACCAAAGAAGTGATGTAGCCTGTTGTAAGCACAGTTTCTGTCCTTGGCCATATACTCTACAACCGGTGTACCTCATCCTCTTTGCTGTCCTTTCTGGCACTGCATCTAAGGTCAGGCTTCCTCTTTAGCTCCTCTGGGTAAGTGGACAGAAAATCACGTCTTCTCCAGTGGCTGGTTCAACAATCTGATCTAAACTGTCTACGTTCAAATTCACAGAAGGACATAGAGTTCTTCTGCATGATGTATTGTTAGGTAGATATCACTACAGCTGACTGGGAAAGAGGAGCAGGCTCAGGCAGGGCGCAGAGCTATTGTTATAAGAACTGTAAATCTCAGTTCTGTTGGTCTCATCCAGCTCAAGCCTTGCGTTGCCTTGACCTACTTCTGTCAAGCTAATCCTTGCTCGCTGGCAGAACATTGGCCAAGATGTTGCGTGCAGTCAGATTTCTTAGTACTTTGGCATCAGGACTTCTTGTCCGATACACTCAGCCACCCTTCCCGGTCCCGTGGTCAGAGGCTGTGAGAATCTGGATCATCATCTTTGATTCCTTCTAGCTTGACTTGGGGAATGCTGGATTGTCCCACTTGATAAGTATCAAGAGAAGAAGATGGGAGCAGGCTGAGAATGCTGGGTTTTCCTATTTGGATTCTGTAGAAGTAGGAAATTTGCTGGATGCTTGAAGTTCAACACATATGTATTCATTAAACAAGTCTAAGAAGATTTTAAATTTCTTCTTTGCAGGTTACACACAGGACTGTAAGAAAAGGAGGAGGCAGAGTTGCGTAGGGGGACGGTGATACCATAAATGAATAACAAACAGGGTTGTGTGATGCTCTTTAACAACTTGCCCTTTTATTGTGCTGAATTGTGAGAAAAGAGAAGGGTGAGTGGGCTCGTACTTCACACTTGGGGTCCTGCCGTCACCCTGTTATTAATAGATATTTCTGTTCTTCTGCTAGTCTATGAAGAGATACCCCTGTCGACAGTGTGAACGCTCTTTTAATGCCTCCAACAGTCTGCGTAGACACATCCGCAATAATCACGACACAGCAAAGAAAGTTTATACTTGCTGGTACGTACTGAACGCTGCTTTTCAAATTTGTTTTCAAGGCCAGGCTAATCCTTCAGGTTTGGAAGCCCTTTGTAATAGGTCATGTCTGCTCCAGGCTATAAGTTACTGAGGGAGAGTGAGGAGAAGAATGTGTTAAACGTGAGAGGATTGGTGTCTAAAATAAGTCCTCGCTTTTGACTGCACAGTGCCCTTTGGAAACTTAGGGTAAGGTTTGTTTTGGGATCTGCAGGTGTAAAATGAGAATTCCATTGCACACCCTCGTGGATGATGTAGTCTTGCATCACCCTTGTGTCCTCCGCCTGAAAACANAAGCCCCAGCTGGATGCAGCCCTGAGTGATGTGCTCTGGGCAGCCCTGCTTTGGCAGGGGAGTGGGACTGGGTGAGCTCTAGAGCTCCCTTCCAACTCTGAAATGTCATGATTCCATGAAAAGGTGTGTGAAATCCTAACGAACCAGGCCAGTAGATCCTGCCCTTGCTTTACCCAGGTAGAACTGACTGTGCAGGCTGCAGGGCAATAGCAGATTGAACCTGCTAGATTTGCTTGGGAAGATGCACCTTAAAGTTGGGAAATGGGTATGGACAAGCTGGATAAATCAGCAGTGAATGAAAATCATAAAATCACAGAATTGTCCAGGTTGGAAGGGACCTTTGAGGTCATCTAGTCCAACCAGCAACCTCACTCTGATAGAAAACCACCACTAAACCACGTCACTGAGCACTGTGTCAGCCCCTCTTTTCTATCCCTCCGGGAATGGTGCCTCAACCACTTCCCTGGGCAGCCCATTCCAAGGTTTAATAACCCTTTTTGTGTCAACATCATTGTTGGTTGAACATATTTTAACTGTGAATACAGTCTCAGCTCAGCTCATGCTTACAAAACTGCCTCTACAACTGCTGCGGTCTCCTCTGTTGTTGCTGAATAACTCAGACACTGAGTGACTGTGCGGAGTTGCTTTGTCTCAATCCGAGACACCTTTCTGAAGCCGAATTAGAGGACATCTGTGTTGGAAGGGAAGATTGTGATATTTTAGGTTGGAGGATTTTTTAACTAAAATTTTGGTTTATTGCAAGCTTTTCTGAAGGGCAAGCTGTCACTTTACTGCACTTAAGTTACTAAAAGCCTGTCTTGAAGAGTACATCCCTCATGTACTTTATTTCTTTGGACTGCCCAGTGAGCCACGATAGCTTTTAGTAAGAGGATAAAATATTGGCATCACCACTGGGGCATGATAGGAATACATTCCTGATGCATTTTTTTTTCAGCCAGGACTTCTAAACTTTCCATTTCGTGTAAACTGTGCTCTGACTTGGAACCTCTGGAGATGTTGATGCCCAGTATGCTTCGTTCTGCTTTAAGTTTGTGGGTGATGGTCTTTGGAGTTACACGTGCCTGATTTGTAGGATTATTTTTTTTTCCCTTTCTGGACCAGTTGCGTTCGAAGTGGGGTGTACCTGAATGAAAGCAAACGCAAGGCTTGGCTGGGAAGAAGGATTTGTACAGAAATACCCAAAAACCTGGGACGTGCCAGCCCGTTGTGTGCATTACCTTGCTGCATGGGCCCCGGAGCCTGCTTTTTTTCTGTTACTTTTCACAGTGCTGTGGATCCCCAGCTTCACCCAAGGGACCATGGTTGTGCCGTATGCACAGCATGAGAAGACCCTGCTACAAATTCCAAGTGAATTGTGGTTGTGTTTAATTCCCAAGCTTGTAGTTGCTCCTTCTCAAAATCCATTGATGAAGTCTTAATTGGACGTTGGTTGTCTCTCTTTAATCATCGTAGTGACAGACTTACTGAAAACACAGTGCTCTTCAAATGAAATTTCTTCCTGGAAATACTTGTTCCAGCATCTCCAACAGCTGCTTAGTTTGGATCCAAGGTCTCCTGTCCCATCTACCCCTTCATCCCTTTCAGTTTGTCCAGACCACTGTTCTAAAAGATCCCCTCTGTGCCTGCCACTTGCAGATCCTTCCATCTCTTTGAATTCCTCCTCGGCTCCTTTCTGGGCTCTGCAAGGCATTGAGTCCCTGCTGCTCCTTTTCTTTTCCTGATCTCTGTTTTCCCTTCTTCCCACCGGGCTATTACTATATATGTATCAGTCTCACCTGTTTTCCCTTCAGGGTGCCTTAACTTTGCATAACCCTCTACTCCTGGATTGCCACGTGAAGCATGAGTAGAAATTGCCCTTGATCCGACAATTGACTGGTTTTGTGACTCCAGCACGCTGGTTTGGAGGTGACCTCCCTCTGGCTTCTAACATTTCAACCTGTAGTTTCCCCTTCTCCCCCTGCCCTGCTCAGGTCTCTGCCTTCTGTGAAATTCATAGGGAGAAACCAGGGATGGAGGACTTGTTTGAATGCCCTCCTCCCACTGGACTAATTCAGGTTAGGGAAGCATCTGTCTCTGCTCACATGACAAAGANTTCAGTTTGTCCAGACCACTGTTCTAAAAGATCCCCTCTGTGCCTGCCACTTGCAGATGGTTTTGTGGATTTTCTTTTATAATTCACTTGGTTATTGTTATGGGAACTTGGTCTTATTTTCCAAGTCTTAAGTACAAACTGTCTGGAACACTTGATTTTCAACATGTTTATTTTTGATAAATGCCACTTAATAACCTCTCATCTGTCCTCCATGAGGGAGAGAAAATCCATCATTATTAAATATTGATTTATCATCTAAGTAGTTCCTGTTAAAAACCAGAAGTATTCAATGTGAGTACATCTGCATTTTCACATCATCACTGACTGTTGTTTAATTTCCATCTACTTACTGGAAGATCAGTAGGAATCTTCTTCTCTCCTTTTAAAAGATGGCTCTTTTTTTGCCATCTTTTCATCTTCACCTCCTCTCTGTTGCTTTTCACAGAATCACAGAAGGGTTAGAGTTGGAAGGGACCTTCAAGATCATTAAAGAGTTCCAACCCCCCTGCCCTGGGCAGGGACACCTCCCACCAGACCAGGTTGCTCCAAGCCCCATCCAGCCTGGCCTTGAACCCCTCCAGGGATGGGGCAGCCACAGCTTCTCTGGGCAACCTGGGCCAGGGTCTCAGTAAAGAAATTCTTTCTAGTATTTAATCTAAATCTCCTCTCTTCCAATTTAAAACCATCACTCCTTGTCCTATCACTCCACTCCCTGGCAAAGAGTCCCTCCTTGGCTCTCCTGGTTCTCCCATCAGATACTGGAAGGCTGCCCTAAGGTCTCCTTGGAGCCTTCTCTTCTCCAGGCTGAACAACCCCAGCTCTCTCAGCCTGTCCTCACAGCAGAGCTGCTCCAGCCCTCCCAGCATCTTCATGGCCCTCTGCTGGACCCATTCCAACAGGTCCATGTCCATCTTACGTTGAAGACTCCAGAGCTGGACACACTGCTCCAGGTGGGGTCTCAGCTGCAATTTGTGCATTTCAGAGAAGTTGGGCGTTTCTTGCCTCATTGCTGGTGTTGATGCTTAGCCAATGGGCCTTCCCCGTGTCATGCTGGCAGGCGGCAGAAGAGAACAAAGTTAATCTTGGGTTGAAGTCTCGATTGCTAATGAGACCTTGCTGTACTTCACCGTCCTGCGGCTTGATGCGTCTGTAAGTCCTGGCACATATTTCCAGTAGAGCTCGGTCATCCAGGAGTGACAGTTAACAGATGGCACATCCTCTTCACGTCTCGTTTTCGAATGTCAGCCATGCTCCCTGGCAGCTCTTCTGTCCTGCCAAGTTTTAACGTGAATAGTAGTGTATAAATGATGCGTTCATGACTGCTTCCGCCTAGGTTATTGTTATCAAAGTTGGAAGTTCAGCAGTTTTGTGAAAATTTTAAGTCTGTTGTGATCTTGTCGTGTTAGGACAAGAGGAAATGGCCTCAAGTCCCATCAGGGGAGGTTTAGGATGGATATGAAGAAAAAATTTCTTCAGCAAAGTGGTCATTAAGCTTTGGAAGAGGCTGCCCAGGGCAGTGATGGGATCACCATCTCTGGAGGGATTTAAAAGCTGGGCAGGGGCGGTGCTGAGGGACATGGGTTAGTGCTGGTTTGGTCAGTGGTAGGTTGGTGGTTGGACTCGATGGTCTTAAAGGTCCCTTCCAACTTAGACGAGTCTGTGATCCTGTGATAAGACCGTGGTCTCGTGGGTGCGACTCTGGGTGCAGAAGCTGGTTGTGCTGCGGGTCTCCTGGGTGTCAGCGAGTGGCAAACGGGGCCCTCTGTGTGCAGGCCTCAGATAAGAGTCATTTTTTCTCTCATGGGTTTTCCATCTTGATTATTTATCCTGTGCTTGAGCAGCCTGTATCATGGTGGGCCTGATCTCTGCTAGGCCCTGTATGTCTGTAGTATGGTCCTGTAAATAAGGCCTGCCCTATGTTCACTCTCACTCGCGCTTACTGTGGTAAACTCGAAACTGTTCTAGATTTCTCTCAGGGGTAACGCTTTATTATTAAAACGATGGTTTGCTGCTTAGTTTGATAATCTAATAGTACATTACTCACCGGCGTCTGTCTCCAGTGGTACCCATTGGTTTGGCACATAATGAAGAGCTGTTTGGATGGAGACAAACAGCTGGGCACTTCTTGCAATAATTTTTCTTCCTTTTTGTATTTCCCAGGTACTGCACAGATGAAAATCAGACGTTTCCTCAGCCGTTCATGCTGGAGAATCACATCAGTCTCATGCACGGCATCAAAAACCCAGACTTATCCCAGATGGCCAAAGCAAAAGCTCCAGAGAGAGACACAGCAGAAGTAACTGACATATTTTCCTTGAAAAATAAACGTACCCGGCGAGTAGCTGTTCACTTGGGGTGTTATGTCGAGACGCAGCCTTGTGGCAGTCGAGCCATGTCATCCAGACGGCACATTTCCTTCCCCTCCTCTCAACCCCATCCACTTGGCGCCTCTCTGGCAGCATTTGCCTCAGACCTGAAAGCCCAGCTGAGCTCCAGCAGCACCAGGGCAACGTATCTTGTGTTTCTCAAGATACTCTTGAATGTGTGGCCCTGTGTTTTCCAGGCTTTGGTTTGGTTTGTTTTTTCCAGCCTGCTTTGTAACCAGGTGTAATTCAAATTTGTTATTACCCTTCTTTTCCCCTGCCACTGTGAGCCTGGTACATTTGGGTTTTGGTCTTTCTCCCTTGTTTTTTTTTTTTTTTTCTGCTACTTACAAAACATTTCTGTTTTAAAATATTAATTAGATTCGGTATGTAAGAGATCTGCATTCCTCCTAAGTAGGATTGTGGAGGTTTTTTTTCAGCAAATGCAATCGCTCGACTCATTACTTTGGGTTGGGTTGGAGTGGAGGGTTGGCTTGATTGAGCTTCTTTGCTCCGTTTACTTCAAAAATAGATGTATGTTTTCCATCTCACTGCAACTTTATCATTCTTCTGTACCCTGGCATTGAGGGATCACAGCCAAGGCTGCCTCCCCTCTGTGTTTATGCCATAAGGAAACCTGAGATAATTCAAGAATTCCCTTCCCTGACGGGGCGGCTGCTTCCCCCGCACAGAGCCCACTGTACCAGGGCACCCGGCTGAACAGGGGGAGGTGGTGGCTTCATGTGGCTCCAGCTGGGTCTGTAAAGAGCGTTGTCCTAACCACAGACCCGCCCAGTGCTGCTGGATGAGGACATAACAATCACATGAAGGGACATCCCCATGGGAGGAGAAGCACGCTGCGGGATTATTCGACAGAGGGGAGGAGTTAATGAGAGATGCCATGAAGAAAAGGCCTGAGTGGAGGGGAGAATGTTCAGAGTTAAATCTGAGAAGTGTTGTCTGGGCGAATGACTGGCCCTGTGACCCCCAACCTGTCCCTGCTCTGTGGGCTCCTTTCCACATCAAGGTCATATTCTTTTGATGTGATTCTCTCTCTGTCACGTCTCTGCCCAGTCAACCCCCCCACCAGGTCTCCCATCTCATGTCACAAGGAGGGATGTTGAGATCCTGTGTGTTGGGGGACAAGGTGTTTGGGTACCAGTAGGAGGGGCGATGCAGCAGGAGTCCCTGGGCATGGCCTCACTAGGTTTACATTGAAATTCCCCATGTTCTGCACTGGTGAGGCCACAACTGGAATCCTGCAACCAGTGCTGGGCTCCAAATTTCAAGAGACAGGGAACTACTGGAGAGAGTCCAGCGTAGGGCAACAAGGATGATGGAGGGGTTGGAGCATCTCCCTGCTGAGGAAAGGCTGAGAGAGCTGGGACTCTTTAGCCTGGAGAAGAGAAGGCTGAGGGGAGACCTTCTCAATGCTCACAAGGATCTGAAGGGTGGGTTGAAGGAGGATGGAGCCGGACTCTTCTCAGTGGTTCCCAGTGACAGGACAAGGGGCAACGGGCACAAGCTGGAACACGGGAAGTTCCATCTCAATATGAGGAGAAAGTTTTTTGGGGTGAGGGAGGATGAGGGTGAGGGAGGGTGTGGAGTCCCTTTTTCTGGAGACCTTCAAGCCCCACCTGGATGCAGCCCTGAGTGATGTGCTCTGGACAACCCTACTTGGGCAGGGGAGTTGGGCTGGGTGAGCTCTAGAGGTCTGACAATTCTGTGATTCTGTGAATTACTGCTCCTCTTCACCCTCGGGTGCCTTCAGATACACACATGGAATTGAGAACTTAACTCGAACAATGAAGTAACTTTTTAATGTGTTTTTTTTCTTTCTTTCTTCCTTTTTTTGTTTTTTTTTAAAGGCAAAATCTCATCCGAAGAGGATGGCAACAGATGAGCTGGGTGAGGCAGAGAGCCCTGGGGGTCCAGATGCACCGCCAGCCAAAAAACTGAAAGGGCACTGGAAATGCGCTAAATGCGGCTTCGCGACAGACGTCAGCACTGAGTTTCAGGAACACATACCTCGGCACAAGACAGACAGCTCCACCTACCAGTGCCTGTTCTGTGGCTTGTGCTACACCTCGTACATCTCCCTGAACAGACACCTCTTCATTGTTCATAAAGTAAAATTGGAGGAGGAGGAGGAAGAGGAGGGGGAGGAAGAAGAGGAGGAGGAGGAGGAAGATGAAAGGCAGAAGCTGCGAAGGGAGATGAGCGAGAACGGACACGAGGGGTATAACGGTGAGATGAACACTACGGCGGAAGAAAACAACCCGAAACGCAAAGAGTGCAAAAGTGACTCAGCTCTTTGTGAACGCGGTCAGACGTGTGGCCTGGAGGCTCCTAATAGCACCTCGCAGAACAATCATTCAAAGTCTCTTAAGACTTAAAGCAAAACAAAAAACCAACCCCTTTTGGTTGGTTGGGGTTCTTTTGTTGGGAGGTTTTTACTCAAAATACGGGGTGGGGATGGGGCGCAAACCTTTGAAATATTCTGTTCATTTCTTGGGATGGACCCTGCTTTCCGTTAACTTCTATTTGTAAGGGAAATTTAAAAAAAAAAAAGAAAAAAAAAAGAAAAAAAACCCCAAACAACAAAACCAACCCTGCCATTGCATCCTAAGCACTAACTCTCTGCCAGCCCAGAGAGGTGAAAAGGGAAAGCAGGGCGAGAATCCTCGCTGGAGCCTCTCCAACTCCTGAGGATCAAGGAGCACTTTCTGCAGCTGCAGCTTCCGTCAGATGAGCTCTCCTCCTTCGAGCGTGCACTGCCTCAGCCTCTGCCCACAGCCCCAGCCTTGCTTTCCCTGTCTCGCTTTTCTTTCTCCTATTTATGGCTTCTTCCCCCGTCTCCCCCTTCCCATCCTGCCTTTCTTTTACTCATTTTAACTCGTCGCAGCAAATCATGCTTGTCCAGGACCGTGCTGGCCAGTCTGGGATCTTCTGCGTTACACGGGACAGGTTCTAGCTGTAAGTTGTGCCGATTTCTCTTTTAATTGCCCACGTTAACAACCTTATTTCCCAAAAAGGCAATTTAATGAAATGTCTTCTCGGACCATGAATCATCCCAAAAGAGAGTTTTGTAGCCCCTGTCGTCTCGGGTGAGCGTGGCTCAAGGCCACGTGGTGTGCCTGGTGCCCCTTGGGGACTTGGTGGCTGCCCGTCTGTGGAGCCATCCCGGAGTGGGTGCAGCCGGGTCCAGTGCCTCATCCCGGGGCAGGGGGAAGCTCAGGCAGAGACAGGCTGGCACGACCCCCAGATGGGGACACTGTCCCCAACGTGGCCATTGTGATGGCAGTGGTGGCACCGCCATCCCTCCGCCTCCCTTCCTCCTCCTCCTGCCACACGCTTCTCTCCATGTAGTCATATTGACTCCCTCTTTCCTCACTCCTTCCCCTGTCACACACACGCTTTGTGTAATATAATTATCTTCTATACCATTTTTATTATTTTTTTTATTATTATTATGTTGAGCCAGAACCCGGCTGGTTATTGTTTACTATGAGGATGTTTAAATAATTTAAGAACTATTTATCTTATTGCATTGGGGTCGCTCACCTTCTCGTCTCCACGTGTTTTGATACGACCAGTTTGGACTCTTTGTATTTTTGATACGGTGTTGGATTAGCCTAGGGGTGTGTGACCGGTAGCCTACGTAGAGTTAAGGATAGCAGGGGGCACTCCCGAGCCATCACCCGTCCTATTTAACCCGCAGCGGCGTCCGTGCCTTGCTATGATGTTTACTTCCAAGTATTGCAAATAAAACGCATCCACGGGTGCCTG
>VXBJ01000116.1:172686-183907 GCA_013400055.1 Nycticryphes semicollaris | reverse complement strand
GCGGGGCCGGAAGTGCGGCGGGCGGAAGCGGGGCCGGGCGGGCGGTGGCGGTGGTGGCGGTAGGGCCGCCGCCGTCGTCGTCGTCGGTGCCGGCGATGCTGTCGCTGGATTTTCTGGACGATGTGCGNCCTGGGGGACCGGCCGGGCCCCGCCATGGCGGAGCTGAGGCCGCCGGGCCCCGCCGGAAGAGATTGTCCACAGGAATGGGGCTCCCCAAGAATTCCTGCTCTCCTCTAACGCGGGAGAACAGTGAGAAAAGAGGAAGGAGGTAAGCCGGGCCGGCAGCCCAGCGTAAAGTTGGAATAGGGTAAATTTAGGTCAGACATCAAGAAAAAAATTCTTTGCTGTGAGGGTGGTGAGCCCCTGGAACCACCCTGAGGGTGGTGAGCCCAGAGAAGCTGTGGCTGCCCCATCCCTGGAGGGGTTTAAGGCCAGGCTGGACGGGGCTTGGAGCCACCTGGTCTGGTGGGAGGTGTCCCTGCCCAGGACAGGGGGTGGGACTGGCTGTTCTTTAATGTCCATTCCCACCCAAACTATTCTGTGAAAAACAGCATTTGCTTTACCGCCTCTGTCACCCTGAACGTTGCAGAGGCAGCCCTGAGGGAAGACTTCAAAGAAATATGGCCAGAGGGCAACCCAGGCATTTCTGGATTGTACCAAACCTCCTGGAGAAATAGTGCTGCTGGTGAAGGAGACTTGAAAAAAAGGAAGGCCTTGAAGCAGAGGGTGATGGACCTGTTGCTCAGGCAGATCATGCCTGTTTAAAAGCAGTGCTTGTGGCACAGCTCCACTTCCCGAATGAAAGCCGTGGCAGCGCGCTGGCACCTCCTGCCCGCGTGGCTCGTGGCTGCTGTGTGACAGTGAAGTATGTGGTGAGTGTTGGTTAGTGAAAAGGAAGTGGAAGCCTTTGAGGCACCAGCAAATCAATTTGTGTAGCGAAAAGGAGTTGCTGTTTGGTTTCTTTTAAAATAGGAACTGGCTTGCTGAAGGTGCCCAGCGAGTATCATTATGTCTACTTTGTGTCCTTAGAAGTATCCACTGAGTTTTCTTTCGCAGCTGCTTTGTTTTTGTCCCTGGCATTCTAGGGAGATGTAACGTGGCCGGGTAAAGGAGTGCTGTAGCCATACCCTTTTATACACATGGCTGACAGTACAGGGTATCAGTCTGTAACTGGGTATGGCTTAGATGTTGCCTGTTGCCCCTGTAGAAGTGCTGTGAGTGTCACCAGTGCCTGGGACAAATTCCCCATTATCTGCAGCTGAAGTTCTCAGGCAGGGATTGGATGCTGGCACTGTTATACACCACGTAGATATTGCACGGGGCCTCCTCTGCGGCCGTGTTGGCCTTTCCCTGTGTTTCTACGTCAGTGTTAACTACCGTGTGCCCTTTTAACAGAACTCCCACAAAATGAAACGCGAGTGGTGTTCCCATTCCCTCCTGGCGGGTCTGTGAAGTCCAGAAGGGAGACGTTTCACGCTGTTCCTCCCCCAGAGTAAGACAGGGGCCATCAGGTCGTGTCTCTTCCTTCCCAATGTGCTCTTCTATTCTGAATAGCAGCTTCTGCGTCGCCTCGAGATAAAACACAAATATATGCGGTACTTAAAGTTCATCATTTTGTTTTGCTCTGCGTTATTTATTCAGAATTAAGAAGGTTAAACGTTTTGTAACCGCTGCCATTTACGAGACAGGAGAGAAAGAACTTGAGTAGCGGGTGCCCGGAATGAGATCGTTAAGCAAAGCAATGAATCACAATAACAAATTTTTAGCCTGCCCGTCTGTCTGTTCCAGATGGGAGCACACGAGGCTGCGCTTTCAGTGCTGTGTTCGGGAGGATGATCTATCTACCTGCAAAAAAATAAAATAAAATTAAAAAAAACCCAAATGCCATAAAGCTTCCCACCGCTGCGGTGCTGCCAGCGGAGCCCGACCAGTGGAGAGCTCAGGAGTCAAGATCCCACCTGTCATGAGCTGCGTTGTTATTAAGAAAGCAGGCGGCTTTTTCCCCCTTTTCCCGTGCTTCTAACACACTCTCTTTAACACTGCTCCTTCCCCAACAAATCTGAAGTGCTGGTTGTGTGGTGACTGAATGCAGTAGAGGTTAGACATGTGCCTGGTCTCCCAAGTCCACGTGGATTTTTTAAGAGCTTTTCATTTAACTTAGGGTGAGATTTTTCTTAAAGGACTTAAAACTCTGAAACCTGCTTGCAAGCTTTTAAATACTGTTCGATTGCTCCTCTTCTCTTTTTCAGTGGAAGCATGGAGCCTGCCTTTCACAGAGGAGACCTCCTGTTCCTCACGAACCGAATTGAAGATCCGATCAGAGTGGGAGAAATCGTGGTCTTTAGGATAGAAGGAAGGGAAATCCCTATAGTCCATCGCGTCCTGAAAATTCATGAGAAGTATGTTGAGAATTTGGGGGTTGTACTTCACGTATGTGGCTAAAATGTATTTTTCCTCATCTCCTTGGGTAAACGAGTGGGTGGGACATCAGTAGCAGATCCAGGCGCTGTAGGAAGAGATTTCATCATCAGACAGATGAAATCTGCCCTTTTTGGTTTCCTGGTAAAGATCATCCAGTGGGATTCACGAGCTGGGGAGTCTTGTGCTGGTGTTCTGGACTCCCTGTGTCACTCGGTGGCTCCTGTGCCATCATTTCCAGCCCAGGCTGCTCCACAACGTTGCTGTGCTGGCTCCTGCAGGCGTGGCTGGGTTTGTGTGTGTGAAGTGACTCCTGTTTGTTGAGGCAGACCTTAGGGAAGGAGGGGTATTTTAAAGCGTGGGTTTTATGCTCCGGGTTCCCGCTCTCATGCAGAGGTGGGTCTTTTCTCTCTGTAGGAGCCTTGCACTGTTGCACTCGCAGCCTCTGCGTGCACCGTGCTCTCTGTGCAGCCTTCATTCTGGAAACCTTTAGCAGGTTGAATGTCTGAGGGGATGAAGCCCCGTCGCTCTGGTGTGATTGCTGAACAGGGTTTAGTTTTCCAGCAAGGCTTCCCGTGAGCTCTCCTAATTCGGGGAAGGTGTAAGTGTGACAGCTCCAGGCCAGTCTGCGGGGATAAGAGCCAGCCCCATCAGGCATTTGAGTGAAAATTGAATCTTGAACTGAATCCCTGGATCTCTAAGCCAGCGCTGAGAGGGTGACAGCTGGATGGGGTCCCAACATCTGCCACTTCTGAGTAAATGCCTGTTCGATATGAACGAAGCAGGGCTCAGAGATCCGTTCCTAGGCTAAGGGAATCGCTTGAGTCCTGTGTAAAGGTGGCATTTTGAGGATTGCTCTGGTCAAGTGAGGTGGGTGGGAGGGCTAGAGATGGGCCTTTCCCCCAAGCATTCATAGTGGACACAGCTGTTGGGACGTCCAGGCCATTTGTCCAGCCCAACATCAAGGTCACCAGCTTTGTGCACATAAATAGTCCAGCTGAAATCGTGGCTACAAGGCAGCGGCACCTCTCCTGGCAGACAGAGCAAATTTTTTGCTGTTCCAATTTATTCTAGATCTATAGCAAACAATGTCAGGTTTCAAAGTACTGTTCTTTGATACGGCTGAGTTAAAAATCAGGTTAGTGTACTTGCTAAATTTGCTATCTAAGGCTGCCCCTGCACTTTTTGGCGTGTCTTGGGAACGCTTTTGAGCAAAATGTTATTTCCCTTCTCCCATGTTGCATCCTGAAGGTTCAGCTGGTGCTGCTGCTCGGGCTGATTATTGAAGAGGCAAGAAAGATCGGGGTCTTTGCTCTCAGCCAGTGTACGGGAAGGAGAAGCAGAAATGTGCTTTCTGTGTGGCAGTTCATCTCCAGATATTCCCCCCCTTTCTCTTCTTGGTTTTTTTTTTTTTTTAAGCCTGGCTCTCTCTCGGCACCGTTTTGTTTTTAATTTGTTTGTGTTTGGTTTTTTAAATGTAACAGAACCCCAGTGCCAGTGTTAGGTACTCTGAAGCAAAGCCTTTCTCCGGTGTTTTAGGTTTCATTTCAGTAAAACAAGCAGACACAAAACTGATCTTTATGTTGGCAAAGATAAAACTGAAAAATACACACTGAGATACCGGTTGCTTTTCTCACTACTTGAAGAATATTTTTTCTGGTGCCTGTTTGGAATCCAAGAGTGTTCTTTGAAGGGCCACAGTTTCCTGTTTCTTCCTGTAGTTATGGGCTGAATGAAAACACTGAAAAGCCTCTGTGAAAGCTGAGACAGGAGTGTCAAAATGAAGGAAAACAGAAACCCTCTTCTCTGTGATTTCTGTGGCAGCTCAGGCTCCAGCTCACACCAGTTTTGTTTCAGCGAGCGAATGGTTTTTTCACTCGCTACCCTTTACTTCTTTGTTGAGAGTGGAATTGAGTTCATTCTTTACCACTAAGCACAGAACCTGCAGTCAAAATTTACTTAGTGGTTTTGGCGCAGGCCAGCCAGACCAAATTCCACTTGCCTCTCAGAGCCACTGTGCTGGGGGCTTCTCCTGCTGGTCCTTGATAGAGCATGGAAGCGGCTCAATAAGGTGCTGCCCTCCTGCACCATCAGTCTTCAGAGCTGAAACTACATTATCTGCACCTTTGGGTATCTTCATCTTTTTTTCCAGACAATCTGTAAGCTCCTGGAGTGCTTGCCGTTCCCAAACTGAGCCAAAATGTGCTTTGAAGAAAGATCTGTTCTTCCCCCCCTGATCCTCCCTCCCTTCCAAACTTCCCCTGTCAGGCCATAGGCGTTGGTGTTCAGGCATGATGCAAACAGTGTGAGCTCTGAAGATCTCCCGAGCTGGGTTTGATCTGTCGTTTCCGTCAGCGAGCCGACAGAACCGAGCAACAAGAAGGCTCCTGCCTCACCATCTGCCTTCAGGTGTCACAGGGAGAGTGACTGGATGGTCCCCAGTAGTGGCAGAAGCCGCTGTGTTACCAGCAAGCGCTGCTGGCTCTCCAGAACCTGAATGGAAACGACTGGGGAGGGGTGGGTGCTGTGCTGTACCCCCCTCGCTTTTTGAACTGATACAACATTTTTGACATCCAAAAATACCCTTCTGGAGCAACGTGATCTGGTTTGCAGTGTGTTCAGTTCAGTGCAGCACCTTCTCCAGCTCGTTTTAACCTGGTACCTCTGAGTTGCATTTGATGCCCTCCTTGTCTTGTATCAGAAGAGGTGGTGAAAAACCTGACTGTTGCTGTCTGTCTGTGTTGGACTTCTGTCGTATCTCCCATCAGTTCTGTCTTTTCCAGGCTGAAGAGTCCTGGTCTGTTGTTTCTTGTATGGAAGTGGTTCCAGACCTTCTTACCCATTTCTGAACCTTTGCCAGTTCTTCTCTCCATTTCAAAAAAGGATGTGGGGGGCTCAGAACTGCACAGAGCGTTCAAGATGTAGGCACATTGTGAGTTCATGCAGTATCCTAATGGTGTTGTTTGTTTTTCTTCTGTCTCCTCTTCCTAATAATTTCTGAGTTTCGGCTTGCTTCTGACCACTATTGAGTAGAACTGTGTGCTTTAACCCCAAAGCCCCATTTTTGGGTCGTAGTACAGAGCCCAGCACCCAGCATTCAGTAAACCAAGCAAGAGAAGCATCAACATGAGAGAGGTCAAAAGCAAAGAGGCGATCGCTGCACTTTGGCTAGAAGAAGTTCTGCTGCTGGTTCTGTTCTTCAGCTCTGCCCAAAAGCTTTGGCTGGGGCCAGAATGAATTCTTTCACTCTCTGGTTGGTTGGTTTATCTTTCCAAGCCGTCTGCTTTCCCCACATTTGACAGAGTTTCCCTTTTGCAGCCTGTTCAAATGTTGAGGAAGCGATTGCTTCTCGTGCCTTTGTGTTAGTTTCTCCACGCTTGCTCTGGAACAGCTGCTAGAGAGTTCTTTTTCTCTGCCTTACCTGTCTTTACTTGTCCCTTGCCAGGCAAAACGGTGACATCAAATTCCTGACAAAGGGAGACAATAATGCTGTCGATGACAGAGGGCTGTACAAACGAGGCCAGCACTGGTTGGAGAAAAAGGACGTTGTAGGACGAGCGAGAGGGTAAGTGAATTTGACAACGATGCGGCTTTTTAGGCTGCCCTTCCCCAGTGCCATCTGTTCCTGCCCCATTCTCCTCCTGAAACTCTCCTTGCTGGGTGCTCGTGACCTGCCTGAAAAGCATTTTCAGAAGGTACCACGGAGAGTTAAAACCAAAGGTAGCTCTGTTCTGTGCTTGGCTTAAAGCACAGGGATCGAGCTGCGACCTGAGGTTTTTACTTCTGGATGCCTTCCCGATGCGGAGGCAGCAGCCCCTCGGGCCTGATCAGAATTTTCAGGGAAATTATTCTGCAAAGCCCAGTCTCTGCAGGAAAAGCACCATCTGAGGAAGGCAGAGGCTGAAACATGCTCTGGGGCTGGTTGTCCCTCAGCACCCCCTGCTGTGGCTTCCCTGCTCAGGACGAAGAAGTCCCCAAGCCTACTGTCCATTGCCCTCACCCTGCTTGAGTGGCTCCTCCTTTGAAGGAGTACCAGGGGAGCGCTTCTCCCGTGCGCACCCTTAATACTCCTCATTTTTAATTACACCTTTCTTCTTCTAGATTTGTGCCCTATATTGGAATAGTGACTATCTTAATGAACGATTATCCAAAATTTAAGGTAAGGGCTCTTGCATTTTCCGCCTCCTTCTCCCACCCTGGCTGAAGTGACTTCTTGAGAACTTCAGGGGCGCAGGCAGCACCCTTTGCCCTGTAGGTTTCCTGCTGGTACCACGTCTCTAGAAGTGAACGTGCACCCTTGTGTCTTCTTTCTCTTGCAGTACGCAGTCCTCTTTTTACTGGGTTTATTTGTCCTGGTCCATCGAGAGTAGCCTCTTGCACTGAAGTACGAGGTGAAGGTGCCATGGATTTATTATTATTTTTTTTTATTTAGATGAACGTTTTAAGTAGTTGATGGTCCCACGTGTCGGGAGGAAGAAGAAAACGTGCATTTCAAAGCTTCTTGCCAGTTTGGGTTTGTTTTGTTTTTTACTGCGTAAGGGCGAATGTTTGTCACAGTATTTCCAATGGTTTTGTCACATTTTAGCATTTTTAGTGAGTTTTTATATTAAAAAATTAAGCCAAACTGTTCAGTGTTTCTACTTTGAAGCTGAGCTTCCTCTCGAAGTGCCTACAGGACTGTGTCCTCAAAGTCTGTGCCTCCGCTGGGCGAGTGTGACCTCTCCCCATGTGGACTGAACTGCGGAGGTGATGGTTTTTTGGGGTTTTTTTTTTTTTTTTGAGTTGTTTTTTTCCAATTCAGAACTGGAATAAAGATTTTTGCATCTCGCCCAGTTTGAGCCCTTTGACGTGCTTTGTCATTGTCTGGCTGAGTGCAGTTGCCTGGTTTCCTTGGTCTTTCCCGTTGCAGACTGACTCCTCCCCTCATTACTGCTTCTCTCCTTTCTTTTTGGAGAGGAAGCAGCCCTGAGCTTCAGATGATCCGTTCGATGTTTCTGTAAATCACACTGAAATAATCTCCTTACGCTTCTTAACACCGCAAGGTGTTTGGGGCAGGAGATGGCAAAGAATTACTTGGTGCATAAGCTGTCACTGCAGCCTTGGTAGCAGAAGAAGGGAGTTGGGAAATACTGTTTGGCAGGGATGCAACAGGAAAATTTTCTTAGTTTTGGAAATGGGGTTTAGGTGTAGGGTCCTACACCTGCTGAGGAAGAACCCCAGGCACCAAGAGAGGGTAAGGGTGGACCTGTTGGAAAGCATTTCTGAGGAGAAGGATCTGGGGTCTTGGTAGGTAGTCAACTATCCATGGGCCAGCAATGTGCCCTTGTGGCCAAGAGGGTCAATGGAATCCCAGGATTTGTAGGGAAGAGTGTGGCCAGTAGGTCGAGGGATGTCATTCTCCCCCTCTGCTCTGCACTGGTGAGGCCACAACTGGAATCCTNCCTGGATGCAGCCCTGAGTGATGTGTTTCACCTCCGTGGTGTCTGTAGTGACTCATGGAACTGTTTCAGTCAGCCTTTGCTAGGGCAGATCTTCATGAGAGCACAATGTCATTGTGCCCGACCCTTCCTCTGCAGGTCACCCCACCGGTTGTCTCTCTGGGACAGTTTCCCCTGGCGCTGGGGAGCCTGTCTCCTCCCTGTCTGTGCTTTCCCTGGGTTAACGCCTCTCCTCAATCCTGCAGGATCTACAGACAGGCCCAGTCCCTGGTGCTGAGCTTTGCGCCTGTGGCTCTTGGAGTAGTCATAGCTTCGTCATTAAAAATGGTAAGGAAACCCCAATCTCCCACTCCCAGTGCTGGAGCCCCTGGGGAGAGAATTCGGGTACGGAGTTTCTCCAAAATGCTTGAGGCCCAGACGAGATGTTTTTGTCAACAGCTGAACCTGGGCAGCAGCGAGGGAAAACAGAATCTCTCTGAGAGCTGCCACTGCCATGGAGCACCTTCCCAAGGACTTGGGGCAGCGTTTCTGCCCTGGAAGGTGGCACTGGGGCTGTGTCCCTGGTTCCTTTTTTGCCTCTAGCTTCAACTGGGTTTGTGCATCAATTGGTTTTTAACTGGGGCTCACATGAAAGTTAAAACCGAGACAGGCTGGAGAGTTGGGCAGAGAGGAACCTGATGACATTCAAAAAGGGCAAGTGTAGGGTCCTGCCCCTGGGGAGGAAGAACCCCCTGCACCAGGACAGGTTGGGGGTGACCTGCTGGAGAGCAGCTCTGAGGAAAAAGACCTGGGAGTCCTGGTGGACAACAGGGTGACCATGAGCCAGCAATGGGTCCTTGTGGCGAAGAAGGCAAAGGGCATCCTGAGGTGCATCGGGAAGAGTGTGACCAGCCCCTCTGCTCTGCCCTGGGGAGGCTCCATCTAGAGCACTGGGACCAGTTCTGGGCTCCCCAGTTCCAGAAGGACAGGGAACTGGAGAGGGTACAGCAGAGGACCACAAAGATGACGAGGGGCCTGAAGCATCTCTCTGATGAGGAAAGGCTGAGGGACTTGGGTCTTCTTAGTCTGGAGAAGACAAGTCTGAGGGGGGATCTGATCAACACCTAGAAATACTTCAAGGGTGGGTGTCAGGAGGATGGGGCCAGGCTTTTTTCAGTGGTGCCCAGTGAGAGGACAAGAGGAAATGGGCACAAACTTGAAGTTAAGAAGTTCCATCTCAACATGAGGAGGAACTTCTTTCCTGTGAGGGTGGCAGAGCCCTGGCAGAGGCTGCCCAGAGAGGTGGGGGAGTCTCTGTCTCTGGAGATGTTCAAACCCCACCTGGACACGTTCCTGTGGGACCTGCTGTGGGTGGCCCTGCTTTGGCAGCGGGGTTGGAGGAGATGATCTCCAGAGGTGCCTTCCAACCCTGTATCATTCTGTGAAAAGTTTTAACTTGGGCTCACATAAAGGACTAAGTTGAGCTTTTCTAAAATCTGCTAATCAACACCTCTTGGTGAAAACTCACTGGCAGTGCTGCTGGTGGTGTTCTCCCCGTCTTCTCGCTTTCGCACCTTCTGCAAAAAAAAACAACCCCCTGAGCGCGCAGGAGCCGTTGTGTTACTGTCACCGAGTTAATTTAACAAAAAGGCTAAACCACGAGGAAGTGATGATCATAGGGCGCACAAGGATTAGCTCTTAAGGAGCATCTGCTGGAAACACTGTTTTGAAGGAAAAGAGACGGTGGGAAATAACCACAGAGGGGTCCTGCTTGGCAGGGTGTCCCTGCTGGTGGCCGGTGGCGGGTCTCCGCAGCCGGTGGGGACGCAGGCTCCTTGCCAAGGTGGGTGCAAACCCCAGCCCGGGCAGGTTGTGCCTTTTCTCAGCAAGGCTGAGAAATAACAGAGCGGGAAAGGCTTGAAAAACGCAGGGTGGTGGGGTAGAAGGTGTGGGTGAAACCTGCAGCAGCCCGGCCCTTCGGGCTTTGGGGAACAGGAAAAGGTTGCCCTTAAAGCAGGGGCTGGGGATGTGAGATTTTGGGGGATCATCCCCTCCGTGGCCTTCGTCCTGGCTTGTTTTGAGCTGGGTGTGTAGCTGAGAAGGCAGTTCTGTGTTACCTGCAGCCGTGAAACGAGGTGTTGGCTCTAATTAGAGCAAGGATAAATAAGCAGTTAACCCCCTCCCAGCTCCAACGCTGTCACCTCCCCCCTTCCCCGCACCTCGTTGCCTCCCACACCCCCTCCTCTGCCCCCCACCCCCTTCCCTGCCGCAGCGAGGAAGAGGGTGCTGGGGACGTGGGGGCAGGATGACAGAGGAAGCTGTTCTGCTGGCTTTGTCCCTGCTGGATTTATTCTGCTTTGCTGAGCAGAAAGGCTGCGGAGCTGCAGGGTCTCCCGTTCAGCTGGGTGCTGGGGGTTTGGGGATTTTTTTTTTGTTGTTGGGTTTTCTTTTTTTCTTTTTTTTCCCCAAAGGTGAAGTTGTCAGCCCAGCAAAGCCTTTTGAGACTCCAGGCTTACCAAAGATGGAGCTCTCTGTGTCACAACAGGAATGGGATTTGGCTGTAAAGTACGTGGGCGTTGAAAGGTCTGGTTTCTAAAGGAAAACAAACAAAAAAAAATAATAAAAAAAATTAAAATCTGCCAGGGCTACAATTGCTTCTGTCTCTGTTGTGGTTACAGCCAAACAGCAGGTTTTCTGGTAGACAATTTCATTGCTTAATTACTGTTTGGTCACATCCGCAGTTCAGGGCACGGATTTCTTCACGGCCAGGAGCTGTTTCACCCAGCAGAGCGATGCTGGAGCCCTTTCTGATGGCATTTCTGTTGGGTGACTTCCTGGCTTTGCACTGAAGCTAAAGGCGGGGCGGGAGGTGAGCTGTGAAGGAGGGATGTGCAGGAGGTTGAAGCTCCTTGAGCCAAAGGCTGTTTTTGAACGTTGAGGATGCTTGAACGCCCGGCCATCGCCTTCACAGTGAGAAGCACCACACGGCTTCCTGCGGCTCCCTCGCCACTTATTGCCCAGCAGGGCTTTCTGGGGCTTGGATTTCTAAGATGATTAGTTGTGGGCTTTCTTTAGCGAGGCAGGGTAGTCTCCTGGTGGGTTTCCTGCCCTTAAAAATCGGAAGAGGTCAACCTTTTTTTTCCCCCCCACCAAGGGGAATCTGCACGGTGGAGTCTTGTCTGCTCGTGGTTCCAGGACCAGTTCCTGCTGGAGGGATGCAGGAGTGCAAACCCACTCTGCAGCTTCCAGGCTGGGCTAAGCTTGTTGGTTGGGGGAGAGGGAGAGGGGAGGAAGAGGGAGAGGAGGAAAGGAGAGAGGGAGAGGGGAGGAAGAGGGAGAGGAGGAAAGCGGAGAGGGAGAGGGGAGGAAGAGGGAGAGGAGGAAAG
>VXBJ01000116.1:83284-163141 GCA_013400055.1 Nycticryphes semicollaris | reverse complement strand
CTCCGCCCCGGTCTATAAGTGCCCGGCGGCGGCGGGCGTGAGCGGGTCCCGCCGGGGCGGCCATGGCGGCGCTGCGCTGCCTCCTGCTGCTGCTCTGCGGTGCCGCTCTGGGGCCCGCCGTCCACCTCGACTTCGCCGAGCACCGCAGCCAGGCGGCCAAGATCAAGGTCAACCCCCGCGGAAACCTCTGGGCCACAGGTACCGGGGACGGTGGCAGCGATGACAGTGGCAGTGACACGGGCAGGCGCGTCGTGGAAGCGGCCGTGGGAGGCACGGCCCCCACCGGCATCCTCCACCTCCCCGCGCTGCCCGTGGGGAGCCCCCTGTGCCCCACGCCCCCCAGCAGGGTGGAAGGGGTGCTGGGGGTCTGGCAGGACCCACGACAAGCAGGAGAAGACCAGAGCAGGGATGAGATACCCCCTCTTCCCGCATCTCCCGGTGACAGATCCAGCATCTCTTGAACCCCCGGGAGGTCCCATCAGCAAGGAGAGGGAGGTTTCCCCAAGTCTGGTGTGGAGCTGGGACTACTGGGTTTCTCCTCACTTCGCTGATGTAGGCGTTGGGTTTGCTTCGGGGCTTCTTGCTGGTGTGTGTCAGTGGGAGGCAGCGGATCGTGGTCCCTGCCTCTCTCCTCCCAGACACAAAAGCACCTTGTATTGCAGGTCACTTCATGGGGAAGAAGAGCGTCACAGGGTCCCCGCACCTGGAGTCGCCGGAGGAGCCTGCAGTGCCGATGGTCTTCGGTCCCTCTCTCCGAGCCTTGCTGGAGGATATGATGGAACTGCTTACCCGGGAGCTCCTGAAAATCCTCCTGCAAGAGAGACTTTTGGATGAGAACCAAGGGAAATACGACCTCGCCGACCAGGTGAATGTTGACTAAGGCGGAGGGAGATGCTCAGAGCAGGGAGGTGGTGGAGATTTTAGTCTGCCTGGCCTGGAGATGGGAGCATCTGCACGGCTGCTAGAGGTGTATGCCCCCACTTTCTGCTCCTGTTAACCCTACTTAAACCACTTCTTGAGATCAGCCATGAAGGGCCAGAGGAGAAGTCTCCCTAGGCTTGTGTCTAGCTGGGCAGTGGCTAACAGTGCCAAATGCTTGGGACCAGTGTGGGGATGAGGAAGGGATGCTTTCCTAGAGCTGTAGCAGTGGTGATCTCCAGCCCAGGGCTTGTTAATGAGCATCTGAGTCTTCCTCGGCCAGATGCAGAAGAGGATGGCTGGCCACTGAGGCTGCTGTTAAGAAATGGCCCCTTTTTCCTGCCGCTGCAGAGACTGAGAAATCCATTCTCCCCTCTGGTTCTGTAGAGAGAGGTCAAGAGAGACGCAGCCCCATACGTGAAGGGAAAGGAGCCTCTCCTGCAGAGGGGGGTCTCGGGCTTCTGATGCCCCTTCTTGGGTCTGTGTCGCTGTGGTTGGGACCCCTCGTTCCTGAGGGGCAGGAAGCCCCTGTTAGCTTGCCTCGCAGAGGTGAGGAGGGGGTTGTGGTGGTCACACTGCTGCAGTGTGGGTCTCAGAGAGGAGGCAGGAGCTCTAGTAGCCCTGCTGTGCATCGGCAGATCCACAGCCTCCTCGGTGTGGCTTTTGCCCACCCAGAGACCTCTTCCCCGGGAGCAATGCACGCACCCAGGTCCCCACACGGGACACGGAGATGGGATCACTCAGTCCGTGTGGCTCCACTCGTCTGCTGCCTCATGGGCACTTCCCTGGTGTCTCCCCCTTTGTAGTCACTGCAGGAAGCAACAGAGAGCCTGCAAGGGATGAAATCCTTTTAGGTGGGTCCTGCATGTGCTGTCCCACTGAGCTGCTGTGCTCCAGGAGTTGTCCAGTGACCCTACACTCTGGTGAATGGCTTTTGGGATCGGATTTAGGCAGGGCTTGCTCCTAGTCTTTGCTTTTCTGGGGAAGGTGCGGGAGGAAGGGAGTTGCAGGGCTGTGAGCCTGAGTGGCTCTGATTGTTCGAGCGCCTTCTTGACCTGGGTTTCAGCAGACTAAAGTAAATCGAGGTGGTCCTGCCGGGAGAGGGCTTTCCACCCTGAAGCTATGGCTGAAGACACCAGCCCGCCCTGCTTCCCCGTAAGGTGCTGCGTGCTGTGGCTGCTGTGCCACGGCAGCTTTTGATTTCTTGGATGCTGCTGAAAGGGAGGACAGAGCTGCGAAGGTCCCAGATCCTTCTTCCAGCCTCCCTGGGGACCCCTTTGAGGAGGGGGTTTATTTGCCACATTAGCTGCCTGCGGCGATGGGAGAGCTGGGGGATGTGCTGCCGGGAGACATCCGCGGGGATGTCCATGGGCACACAGTGTGAGTTTGATGAGTGGTCCCTGTGGCTCTCCTCTGCCTAGGTCTCACGGCCACAGAGGCTGGTGCTGTGCCTTGGGCTGATGGAGGTGGGATGCCCTGCACATGTGTAGCACCACAGCTCGGGCTCCTCCCGAAGCCTCTCGGCTCTCAGTGCCCAGTGCCCTGAGGTGCCAGCCATCCTCTCCGTGACAGTGGGGACCTTGCTGGGTGATAGGTCTGGTTCTGCCCTTCACAGGCACCTCTGAGAGCCTCACTACACTTATCTTCTGCCTTCCTACTCCTTTCTTCCCCACCCATCCCCTGGGGCATCCTTGCCTCTGAGCTTCGGTCGGTATTACAGAACTATTTCTCCCTGGTGCCTTTGAGTGCCGTTTTTTTTCTTGCTCTTGTTGGGTGACAGGGTGCCAGTGCCAATTCCAGCCACCCTGAGAGCTTCCTTCCTCCATGTGGCTGCTGTAGGACACCTGGGGTCAGCACCCAGACCTGCGTGTGAGCTGTTCTGTGTGCCATGTTCGCCACCCGCCCCCCACAAGTGGTTTTAATAGGTCTGCTCCCTGAACCTCTCTCTCTCTAACCCCTGCCCAGGCTCTCTCACTTCCATCCCAGCTCAGTTAGAAAAAGAAAGTTGCTTCTCCTTTCCTGGGGACCCCCTGGCCAGCAAGGCAGGCGTTAACAGCCTCTCTACACGTTGCTCTGCTCCGGGGGTGCGTGGCTGTGCTTCCTGGTGGGAGAAGTGTCCAAGGAACTTGGCTTTTATTGAAAAACCCAGTGGGCTTTTCCCTTTTGTGGTCATTTATGAACGGGTCCTTCCTTTCTGCAAGGGCCCCCTCTAAGCGTTATGGGAATCCCAGGGCTCAGCCTTTTTGCTGGTTCTCCCTTCACTTGGGTTTTGTCTCCAGACATTTCCCATCCCTTGCCGGGAGCCCCTGTGCTGCTCTGTGCCCTCGATGGCAGAAGTCTCACAGAGCAGAAGAGGTTTTGCATGAACAGGGATTTCTTGTTTTGCCTTTTTTAACCCCGTGTGGTGGGCAGGGCTTGGGCTCTGGCTGTGCTGGGGCTTCACCGATGCCACCCCGTCACTGTGTGACAAGGATTTGGCTGGCAGAGGGAGGATCGTCCCCATCCCTCCTCATCTTCTTGGGTGAGTGGTGGTATTTCTCCAGGAGGCAGACAGGGTGAGGCCACATTTGAGGAGTGGGGTGGCTCCAGGGGTGCAGGGAGAGCCCTTCTGCATGAAGGCAGACGCTGCCCTGTGTGTCTCTGGGATTTCTGGGCGGTGCAACATCCCACAAAATCCATCTGTAGCTCTTCCCTGCTGTGCTTTGTGCCTCTTTGTGCCTTCTCACATTAAATCTCTGCTGAGCTGGGCCCTGAGGCTGCTCTTCTTCCTGAAGCCCAACCCCATGGGGCATTTGCCTGATCTTCTGTCCCGTGGTACCCAGCAGGAGATGGTGGTGGAGGCTCTGCATGGGACCTGGTGTCTCACCTTTGTGCCTTCTCTTGTAGGAGACAGGGCTTTTAACAAAGGTGCTGGAGAAGTATTTTTCGAACTGAAGGAGCGCAGCTGGAGGATGAGGTCTGCAGGCTCGGCCACGCGTGGGGAGCGGAGGAGAGCATCGTCCTTGTGGGTTACTGTAGCAGCATCACTTTTATTTATTATTTCTGTAATATTGTTAATATTGTTGATTGCTTGTATGAAAAGCAGAGCCTCCCCTCTGTATATTTCCTCTGTTTTCTGCTTTCTTGGTGTCTGACGTGCCCCGGTGAATAAAACTGGCTCTTTGCACAGACAAGCTCAGACTTTTCGGGTCGCGGGGAGGGGGGTGGAGGGTGAGGCAGACCCCCAGAGCTTGTGCAGCAGGAACGGGGAGTAAGGGGCTGGGGGGAAGCTCCTGTCCCTCAGCAGCTGGGAAGGGATTAGATTCCGACCCTGCAGCCTCTGTAATTAGGAGACCCTGATTGCTGCACGACAAAATTCCAGGCTTGGATGAGCTGACTGAACCCCTCATTAGTGGAGCATCTTTATAACCATCTTTACAGAGGCATTACCAGCAGCCCCTCCTGCAAACAAAACCCATCTGGCTCAGGGCATTGCTGGGATTTCTGGTTCAAGCAAGGTCCCTGCCTCGGGGGGACCCTGGGGTTTACTGCAGGCTCCTTGGCCCTGGCTGGACCACCTTCTGCTGTGCCTTGGGTGACCACGTTGACCATGAAAGACTCCACCTGTTTATGAGTGTGCTCTGGGATGACTCCTTGGTGCGCCATCGCCTTGTGTGTGGGCAGAGGTATCTCCCTGGGCTCCTCCATGGTGCAGGACAGCAAAGGAGGGCACGAAGGGGAGCTGCCCAAACAGAGCATATGCTCTGGTTCTGCACCTCCTGAAAGTGCTGCTCAAGGTTATGTCTCCTGGCCACCCCTGGGGATGTCCACAGGCAGAGGTAAACCTGGCAGGGGATTGCAGGGTGATGCCACAAGTGAAACCATAAGCTTTTCCCCACAGACTTTTGATGCTGAATTCAGCCTGAGCTTTTGAGCTCCTGCAGGGGAGGAGAGTCCTTCTCCCAAGAGCCACAGGAGCCCAGAGCTGAGCCAAGCCATAGGACAATCCAGCATCTGAGGACGTGTAGATGGGAGTAAGCCATGGCAGGAGACCTTCCCATGTTGCTCCCTTGTTAAAGGATGGCTTGAAGCTCAGATGGTGTTTATGAACATGTTGCTCCTGCAGGAACTTACTCCTGAGCGAGGGAGAGGCAGTGGCAGCCCTAAGCCTTTTTCTGGGGGGCTGCAGGAGAGAACATCTGGTCGCTATCCCAGGAGATGTGGGACACGCAGGCAAAGAAGCCCTGGTCCATGTGTGTTATGGCTATGGCACAGCTCTGCCTCCTGCTCAGCCCCAGGCCTGGAGATGCTTCTCAGGAGATGGTGCTGCAAACCAACTGCCGATGTCACACGATCTCTCAAGCCAGGTGAGGGCTGGGGACATCACGGGATCTCCAGGCTCTGCTTGGGGCAGGCTAGTAACTCTGGGAGGTGAAACAGAACGAGGTTGTGTGATGGGGTCACCACTCCTCCAAGGTCAACCTTGGGGTGCAGGCCCTGGTGTGGGCACAACCAGCATTCACACTGCTCATGTTTGCAAAGAAACAGGCCTGCAGGTTATTTGCGGAGATGCCCAACTGCTGCCCCTCTTGTCCCCTGGGTGCCACTCCTGGGCTTGATGATGGTTCACATTATGCCAGGCCTCCCCTGCCTCACTGGAGCAGTTGTATGGCTGCAGCCCCCAGGGAGAGCATCACCTCGCTACCGCTTGGAGCCCTCCCAGATTCTCCAACCTGCTGCTGAACAACCCACCTGTAGTACCACTGTTCCCTTCTTGTGTCCTTCATGGTCTCCTACCCACCAGCCTCACACAAGAGGTGTCCCATGGTCCTTCATGCCCACGACTGCAGGAATTCTTCTCCCAACCTGTGGGGGTTTTGCCCAGGTTTGCTGCTGTGCGCTGGGGCATGGGTGACCCCCAGCTCACCTTTCGTTAGCTTTAGCAAAGCCTCAGCTTAAAACTAATTATAAACCAGAAAAATAATGACATCGTGTATTGTGTTTGACACTGGAGCAGACCAGATGCCTCCCAGCTGGCAGCGTGATGGACTGACAGCCTAATGGGACTCCTGACCCGAGGCCATGTCAGGGGGACCAGCAGCTCACATCCCACCGGGGCAAGGTCATGGGAGTGTGAGCAGGTTCCTCAACGTCACAGCAAAAACCTCCTGCGAGATTCCTGTGTGAGATTCTTGCTCTCCCACCCACCCAGCAAGAACCTGTCCAACTGCCTGTCTCTCCTCACCGCTACCTTGTGGGCCAAGACAAAGATGGGGAGGTCACTTGGTAATTGCTGTCGTGGGCAAAATAGACTCAACTTAGAGAATTTAACTTATTTTGTTGTCTATTAATATCATATAAATATCTGAGTGCTCATTCTGCTTTTGGAAACAACACCAACCTCCCAAGCATTTTTACACTTCGGGGAAGCACCTCTCCTCCCCTTTGCCAGGCTCAGTATCTCCCCAAGCACATCTCCTTCTCCTTGTTGTCACTGCAGGTTACACTCAGTCCCCAGAGGAACTCAGAGGTGATGGCAGGAGGTGCAAGTCAAGTCCTAGCAGTTTTCTCTCAGCTGCTCCTTCCTTCTTACTCTTTTCCTGGGCTCCAGGGTGAGAGCTTGATCCTCACTTCTTCCTTTGGGGTTGTACGTGCTCTGTTGTGGGCTCCTCCACAGGCTGCAGTCCCTGGGTGATGTATATGCTCCAGCATGGGACCTCCTTGGGCAGCAGTCCATTCAAGGGGACCTCTTCATCATGCTCCTCTGAACTGCTATGTAAACTGCTGGAGCAATGTTCTTCCCCCTTCCCCTGCCCCCGCCAAGACACCCATGTGTGGCTTGGAAGCAAGGTGTCCATCACCTGCCTTGCACACCACCCTAGAAGTATAGGATAACTCAGGCTGGAGAAGACCTCAGCAGATCTCTAGTCCAGCCATCTGCTCAAAGCAGGGTCAGCCCTGGAGTCAGACCAGGTTACTCAGCGCTTTGTCCTGTCAGGTCTTGGAAAAGCCTCCAGGGGTGAAGGCTGGGTGACCTGCTCCACTGCGTGATTGTTCCAGTGTTTCTCCTTCTCCTTCACAGGTAAGCAACCACTCAAGCTCCAAACCCCCAGTCCCCCTTCAATTTAATTTACAGACTGAGAGAGAGTCAGAAGAACTTTTGAGGAACACATTGAGATTTTTTTGGTGATCTGCCTGCTCTCCCCTGGCATCTGCCTTTCTGACGTTTATCTGCTGCTCCACAGCAGGCACAGTCTCTGGGCTCAGTGCCCTGGCACTCACCAGGTCACATTCTTTAGAGGTTTCCAGGCCCAAAGTGTTGTGTCCAGGCTGGGGAAACGAGCAGATTATTCAGGTGGTTTTGGTTTGGTTTTTTTTTTCCAGCTCTCCCTTTGCTCCTCTGGCTCAAGGCTTCTCCTCCACGTTACTGCTTGGCCTCCAGAACTTGCTCACAGCAGAGCTTACTGCTTCTGCCCACCACAACCAGAGATGCAATGAGGTCACTGACCCAGGTGAGGTAAGTGGGATGATTTCCCTGGCACACACAGCCCACCGCAGAGCAGAACTGTGGCACAGATCCTCAGAAGCCCTGACAGTTCAGAACGTGGGTATCTGTCATCGTAGCTGGTCTCCTGGACTTCCCCCACCACCTGTGGCCATGGAGTGAGGTAAGAGAAATGGAGACAAGACACCTCTGCTTGTTTGGTTGTGGGACTGCCCCGTGAGGAGGAGCTAGCTCAAAGGGGGATGCTTGTGAAAGTCCACTGCCACCACTTGGTGTCATTGGTGTCCCAGACTGAGCGAAGTGCTCCCTGTCATGCTCATTCACACAGGACTCACATTCACTCCTGCTATGCCCTCAGCAAAGACATCAGGCCCCAGACTGGTGTGCACCTTCCTCCAAGGTGTCTTGAGACCTCTCTTCCATAGGAGACCAACAAACCAGGCAGTGAGGATGGAAGAGAAAGAGGCAGAAAGGAGATCAGGTTGCCATCAGGAAGCAAAACAACCTTGGTCTCCTAAACACCTTTGCCATCTCCTATGCTCCTCCAGAGAAAAGCTCTTCTTAGCCTGATCTGGACACCCAAACTGACCTCACTAAGGTAAACCCACCCAGCTCAGAGGCTGAGACAGCCTGAGAAAGAGGGTGTCCAGAGCTTGGCACCCCTCATGTCTTGAAAAAGACTTCCAGGGAGCTGGGCATCCTCGTGCAGAGGAGCCAGGGTTAAGTGCAGTGTAGGACTGCAAACTATCTGGATGCTATCTGGACAGGACCCAGCAGGTCACAGCAAAGCACTGGCAGCACGGATAGAGGAGGGGGACACCAGTGACACAGGGATTTTGCCTAATGGCAAATGGTGGCAGAAAGGATGTGTATCTGGATCCATCACTGGTGCTTTCAGAGTGGTCCAGCCCTGCCGAGGTGGCTGAGCTTTACTTGTTTGCTTGTAGGGACTTAGGACGGAGTCTCCTGGGAGGTGAAGAGAAGAGAGAGCCAAGTCATGTACCAACCCCCCCTGCTTCTTCCCTGACACCCCTGGAGCTTGTCAGAAGCGCTTTGGGACCCTGCGGTGAAGCGTGTCATTGTGTCAGGTCCTTGGCTTACAGCTGAGTTCCCCCAAGAAGGGAGGCAGCTGAACACCAGCAGAAGTGCTCTGGTAGACAGTAAGAGACGAAGGAAGGAAGGAAGGGAGAGAGGGAGGGAGGAAGGAAGGAAGGAAGGAGTTACAACAATTAATGGGAACTGGAGGATACTGGAGGAAGCACATGCCATGTTTTTGCTACCATTTCTCGCCTGCTATACCCACTCCTACGGAAAGGCCAGTCCTGGGAGTGGAAATTAGAACATAACAAGGTGCTAAAAAGTTCTTATCAAAGAATTAAAACATATCAGTCATTGGGACCAGCGCACCTCCTAGGCCCCAGGGTTTTGCTAAACAGGCTGTTTATTGTATCCTGTTCCAAACTGGGCCAAAAGACCTCTGTTGTTTAAGTCAACTGCATGTAAACGAACAGAACAGAGATACTCTGATTGGGAACCAGGACTTTTCTCTTTAGTCCAAGTGGTTAACTGAGTTGAGAAAACACATCAGGGAGAACTTGAGGGCTATTCAGATTTGCTGGAAACAATCACAGGGGACTCTGCTCCCCAAGAAGGAACTGCAGAAAAGCCCACCTTCAGAAAATGGTGCGTGTACCTAAGAGGAGTTGCGGAAAGTGTGCAACTAACACCAAAGCCCCCAAACTGCAGATACCACAGACCCTTTTAGCTTGACGATGTTTAATCTTCCCCCATTCTGGATGCTCTGGCAAAAAAGGTAAAGGGCAAATGGCAATGTAACATCAGTGTGTTAGGTATTACTGTCAAGTAACAGAATTAATGCATGATGGGCTTTTGTGTTTTTTTTTTTGTTCCCTTCTTTCTAACGGGGCAACCTGTTCGGACTCCCCCCCTGCCAAAAAAAAAAGAGTCCCTGTTGTCTTTTATAGCAGCCTGCGGGGTGGCAAACAGAAACGCTGTGATCGGGAACCCTGGCTGTGCTGCTTACACCCATTGTGGTCTTCTCCATCAGCGCTGGGAACTAACCCGGGGGTTTTCTCAAGGACGCTGCCTCGGTGGGGAAGAATTAATGAAAGGGGCCACCATGTGGTTGTGCAGTTGTGGGTTGTGTAGCCCAAAATAACGTTTCTCTAGGTCTTAGTTGTAGCCAAGCTCAGCTGTGGATGCAATCTAGGGTAGCAGCAATTAGAAAGAGAAAGTGAAGAGGGCACCTTGCCCACTGGAATTGGGAAAGTCATCTGGAATACGGCAATACACCAAGGTACGGGGCACAGAGCTCCTCAGTGTGTGTATGTGTGTGTTCAGACCTGTGTTGGAGTCTGAGGTGGGGGTACCGTTGCTTTGCGCATGAACTTCAAGGCCAGGGAGACACTAGACAAGGGAGTTCCATGGGAAAACGTGTGTCACTTTAATTAGGCCTCTCACAACAGGGATTACCAGAGGAAGTTTCTCTCTAAGTTGCAGCCCAGGACAAAAGCCCTAATTACCATGGAGTGCATCATTAACAAGCCCCAACAAAGCCTGGAAAAGCTCAGCTCGCTGATGGTTACGTCAAACTGGCAGGAGTGTCTGTTATCTGCAGGGACAGGGCACCCCGAGCTGGGACAGTAAAATTCCTGGTAAGATGTGTCCCAAAGGATAATGCCATTACCAGGACTCGTGCCAGGGTGGCAGAGCTCTGTCGGAGGTGGCTGGGGAGGAGACCTGGGAGTTGGCACCCAAGTTGCTCTTCAACAGAAAAGCAACATCCCTAATTCTGGTGTAGGGTGAGAATTGGTGTCCTCCCTTCTCTGTCCTCCCAGAGCTTCAGGGTTCCTCCTCAGGCCTTCCCATACTCCATCCCATATCACTCCACTCCAGTAGCTGTTGCAGAGCCACAGCACTGGGGTCAGGGCAGCCTGGAATGGGCACCTGGGATCTGGGAAACAGGAGAGAAGGACTGGACCTGCAGCTCCTCATGGAGGCTGGGCAACCCCAGAAAGAGGCAGGACACTGGGGAAAGAACAGGGACCAGCTCCACATTGGGGCATCATCCCCTTCCCTGACACAGACCCTGGCCTCAGTGATCATGGGGTCAAACATGGGGTCCCTGGGCAAGCTGGAGATATTTGGGAGGGCAACAGGGCAGCTGGGTTTCTGTCCCCTGGGTCTCTGAGAGCGTGTGGAAACCTGCAATGGCACTGCCAGGAGGTCCTGGCTGTAGGCAACTAGTTCCTCTCCCGCACAATGGTGATGGCTCTTGAAAGGATCAGAAGGTTGGACACCCAAGGCAATTTCTGGATGAGGGTTTCCTCAAAGTGTTGTTGAAGCCTTTCCTGCTTCAGTACCTGCCAAGCTCTGCTTCCATGTCCTGGCAGCCCTGTCAGTTGGCCCTGAGCGGCCTCCGTTGTGAGATACGAAACCCAGCTTGCTGGGCAGCGTTATGGACAGTGAAGCCCTCTCCTTCTTAAAATCTTTAAGTAACTTCCCAAAGAAATCTGGAAAAAAAATAGATCCTTCTTGCAAATCTTTCTGAAGTCAAGCCATGGCCACAGTGCTGTGAACCTGTCTGCTCAGCTGGGTGGGAACTGGCCAGAGGAGGGCCCTCCATCCTTTGAGCTACTCCGTTGTGGATCATTCAGCTGCTGCGAAGATTCCTGGGTGAGGAGCTGCATCCAAGCGTTACGATAGGACATGGGATGGGCTCCACAACAACAGAACCCCAGCCTTGACCCCAGCTGCAGCATCCTCCATGTGGGGGGCCAGCACAGAGGAGCAATGGTGACGGCCGCTGGGACAGGATGACATCTGGACACAAACATCACCTCTATCCCAACTGGCACCAATAGGTGAGGCAGAAATCACCTGGGCAGAGGACAGCCTCTCGGGGCTCCTGATCCATCCCCAAAGCTGTCTCCCTGCCCAGGCATGTCCCAGCACCATCCCCACCTTGGTTCCCAGCACCGACAGAGGGTGGCTCTTCCAACGCTGCGTGGCTGCTTGCGCAAGAGGTGATGGGCGCTGCTCCCCTCGCCCACACCTCCCTCAGATCACCTGGGTTGGGCAACTCACCCCTAATCACCCCGGTCCATCGCATTCAAGGGGGTGATGCAGAAGCTGCCCAGTAAAAGGGGTCTGTCCAAGCAAGGGGGCAGGGCACTGACAGTGGGAGCTGTGCCCTGAGCATGAGACTGCAAGCTCCTGGCGAGCAAGAACAGGTCCCTGGACCTGTTCCTCAGAAACTTTCTGATGAACTGCACATCTTTACTACCTGCAGAAATACCCAGAAATTTTGAAAGAGAGGAAAAAAAAACCAAACAAACTTCAAACCCCAGTTATCATCAGGCTCCCTGTAAGACCTCTTCATGGATACGGATTACTGGCTGAGGGGTAAATCCATCAGTTTTCCCATGCTTGCTGTCCCACAATCCCACTAGGGGGTCCCCCAGGGAAGTGGGGCACCCCCACCACCATCACACCCTGTTTCTGTCACCACTGGGGACACATGAGCTCCCCCGATGGCCTTGCCCACAAGGGCTGTGCTGCTGGGTGCCCCGTTTAGAGAAAGAAGGCAACTCCCTTGCCCCTGCACTCATTTTTGGCAATAGGACATCTCCCCAAAAGACAGGTTTGTGATGCTCATCTGACCAACACAAAAACCACAGTCTCTTCCCCAGGCAAACCCTTGGTTTGGCCAAGCCAGTGCAGAACCCATCCCTCCACTGCCTCTCCCAACTTCAGGGAGTGGTGATGAGTGATGGGCTAGCCCCTGGTCGGACCACTTCTTGCCTCATGTACCACATCATCTGGTTTTGAGCAACCTGCTCTGGTGGGAGGTGTCCCTGCCCATGGCAGGGGGGTTAGAACTCAATGAACTTGAAGGTCCCTTCCAACTCTAACCCTTCTATGATCCTATGATCATATGGTTGATTGGTTGTTTGTCTTTTTTCCCACCTTAATTAATCTCCATCTGGCAATTATCAGCCATTTCCTCAGCTATCTCTCTTCCATGTAGGAGGGAGAGGTATTTCTACCTTGCCAAGAGGTCCAAAGCCCACTGTGTGTCCACGCAGTTGCCCCCAAGGATCTGGCTGTGATGTCCACGTCTCCCTCGCCTCTGCAGACATTGCTGGAGCTGGAGTTGATGCCACATTCTAGGTATCCCTTGCATGAGCAGACCTCTCTGCAGGACAGCTCTGCACACCTTTATTTCGTCTCTTTAAACGACCCCCAGGGAGGGATTTGGTGTTCAGGTCAGGCAGCATCAGTGTGGGACTTGAGGGGAAGTGGCAAAGTCTTTGCCCAGAGATGCCTTTTCTTCCTACTGGGCACGAATTTAAGACATGTTTTGAACTCCCCTCTGCCAAATGGGTGGGAAACACAGATTTGTAGGCCGTTCAGCCAGGCCATCCATTAGGATGGAGAATGGAAAGCCCACTGGCATGCTGCACTAGCCCGTCTCAAAGCTCTGGCCACTGAGAGTGCCTCTGCCCTGGGGACACAGGGTGCCCCCATCCTGGGGCTGAGATGGATGTAATTGTGCCAGTGTCCTGGTTTCAGCTCTGATAGAGTTAACTTTCTTATTAGCAGCTGGCAGAGCGCTGTGTTTTGGACTTGAGATGAGAATAATGTCGATAGCACACTAATGTTTTCAGTTGTTGCTAAGCAGCCAAGGGCTTTTTCAGCCCCCGGTAGAAGCTGAGAGAGAGCATAGACACAGGACAACTGACCCCAGCCGGCCAAAGGAATATTCCATACCACAGGCATCATGGTGAGTCTACAAATATGGGTTGGCTGAACAGCAAGAATCGGGTATTGCTGCTTGGGAACAGGCTGGGCATCAGGCAGCGGGTAGTGAGAACTGCGTATCACTTGTTCTGTATATTCTTTTATCATTATTATTGTTATTATTTTCTCTTCTGGATAAAGCCGGACTCTTCTCAGTGGTTCCCAGTGACAGAACAAGGGGCAACGGGCACAAGCTGGAACACGGGAAGTTCCATCTCAATATGAGGAGAAAGTTCTTTGGGGTGAGGGTGTCAAAGCCCTGGCAGAGGCTGCCCAGGGAGGGTGTGGAGTCTCCCCTTCTCTGGAGACCTTCAAGCCCCACCTGGATGCAGCCCTGAGTGATGTGCTCTGGGCAACCCTGCTCTGGCAGGGGAGTTGGACTGGGTGAGCTCTAGATGTCCCTTCCAACCCTGACAATCCCCTACTGTCCTATTAAACTGTTTTTATCTCAAAGAATTTCAAGAAAAAGGAAGACAGGAGCCTCCAGTCGAGTCGTGTTGGCATTGTCAGGCAGAAAATGAGCCCTGTTCATGTATTATTGGATAGTGTCCAGCGGCACAAAGTACTAGAATCAAGAGACATAACCAACTATATGAACTGTTGGCAGATGAGGCCCAAGGTAAAGAGTGGGTAATATTCCAGGAGCTGCTGCTAAAATATCAACAAAATGAATTATATAAACCAGACCTGATATTCGTTAAAGATCAGGCCCTTGAATTAGGTATTGCAGTTAGGTGTGAGAGCAAGATAAGCTCTTTGGTGGACACAGCAGCAGAAAAAGTGAAGAAATACCAACACCTTGATGATCAAGTCCAAGAACTGACTAATGCCACTTATATCAAATTTATAGGATTTTCTTTAGGAGCACATGGAGAGTTGAGTCAAAGCAATTATAAGCCGTTAGCAGAACTCAGACTCTTTAGTCTTTAGTCATTGTGTTCCAAGCCCCCTGCCATGGTCAGGAACACCTCCCACCAGACCAGCTTGCTCAAAGCCCCATCCAGCCTGGGTGGGGACATCCACAACTTCTCTGGACAACCTGTTCCAGTGCCTCACCACCCTCACAGGACAGAATTTCTTTCTGCCCTCTGCTGTTCTTCCTCCCAGCAGGCTTCCCAGGAGCCTGGCAGCCCCAGGGTCTTCTTGCTATGAGGAACATCTGGACTCCTCACCACTCTGCTGGAAAAGTTGAGGAAAACAAGGAAAAGCCCCTCCGGGATCGCTCATCTGCGCAGCACTGCATGGCAAGGTGCCACCCTCTAGCTCTCTTGCCTGCCCTGGGGCTCAGCAAAAGTGCTGGGGGCCTGACCAGTTGGGGGAGTGGGGGGCTAAGGCTGCACGATGTGGACACTTCTGGAGGTGGGCACCATGAAAAAAACCCACCCGCAAACGCTGGAAGAAACACAACCACGACACGCCGGGCTGGCTTCTCGCCCGCTGAGGCAGCTGAGAGGGGAGCAGTGTGGGCAGGGAGGCAGCACCCCACAGCCCTTGGGATCTGCCACGGCAGAGGTAGGCTCAGCATGGGGCAGGAGGGCGCGGGTGTTTTTGCAGCCGCTGCTGAGCAGCCCTTTCTTAGCAGGAATGTGCCTTGGCCAAGCGCTACAGCAAAACCCACCGCCTCCCTGTGCCCACTAAAAGCACAGCCCTGCCTTCAGCTGGCTCCCAGGACGAAGTGCTGGCAGGGGGTGACTGGTCCCCTGCTGCCAGGGACAGGCAACTTCTCTGTTCCCCCTCTGGGTTATTCCTGGTCGCTGGACGGAGAGAGTTTTCCTCCATCCAGGGCTCAGCGAGGAGCAGCTCGAAGGGGCGCAGCCCGTGTTTGTGTAGTGATTCACCGAGCGCCCCGAGCACAGCAGCACGAAGAGCTGAAGCAGGGAGGGCGGGAGCAGAGGCAAAGAGACCAGGGGTTGAGAACAGGCGGAGGAGAGCGGGATGAGGGTCCTGGTGAGGTGTGCACCTATTGCAGTCCCATCTTGGGGACAATCGGAGCACGTCAGCGGAGGACCTGGTGAGTGCAAACCTGCTTTGCTCTAGGAGGATACCCTGGTGAGATTGGAGGGCTGCTGTGGGAGATGGCTGAGTGTATGCCCAGAGGTGGGACTGCAACATGCACGGGCACTGGGGGTACACGCACAGCCGTGCCCAGGGCAAGCGGGCAAGAGAGGGCTCGGTGGAGATGGCTGGGTGGGGTGGAAGTCTGGAGGTGATTTTCTCCCCCTCCATGTCTCTCCAGGTGCCAATTTCCAGCCCTCCTAGGCAGCAGCAGGATGACGCTGTGGAATGGCTCCTTCCCCTTCTACCCTGGTGCCAACGCGTGCTTCCCCTTCGACACCACCTGGGCTGTCATCGTCTCCGTCTTCCTCTCCTTGTTGACCACTTTCATCATAATCCTGCCGGGGATCCGGGGCAGGGGGGTAAGTGGAGGGGCAGGCAGCTCTCAACCCTCTTCTCCTTGCTCTGTGCATCCCACATGCTTCCTCCTTCTCAGCCTCAAAAACAGACCTGGGGAGCAAACAAACATGCCCAGAGGTTAATAACCAAGACTCTGGGTTCTCTAGTGACCCACGGGGGTGAGCTCCAGCCTAACCCAGCATGCACCCCCATGCTGGAGACACCGAACTCCACCATCCCAAATTCACCAGGAGCCCAGAACTGAGATTGGCTGGGTTTCACCGCAAGCAAGCCCAAGTGATTTCCCAGGAGTGGAAAAACAGGGTGAGGCTCAAAGACCTCTCTCCACCTTCCCCAAAACCCCAATCAGAGAAGGAGGAGGTGTGGGCTGTGTGTGCACCAGCACTGCTCGCAGGGCTCCGCGTGGCCAGCAGACCCTGCCGAGAGCCCACCGCGCTTGCACACCGCAGGCTTCCCGTGCGCTTGGCTGTGCAGCAGGGCTGGCTGAGAGCCACCTCCACCTCAGGGGACACAATGTGTGCACCCCCAGCTGCTGCTTTTGTCTCCAGCTGTGGCCAGCTGCCAAGTCCAGACACGTGGGGTTTGGATAAGCATTGGTAATCCCAGCTCAGGACTATTAAATCAAGTGTCTCCATCCTCCTTCACAGAAAGGGAATGGCATGGCTTTCCTGAACGGGCTGTTTTGACCTTCTTCCTCTCCCTGAGGCCTCTCCCACTCCAAACAGGGATTATCACGGACTACCAGGGGATTGCTGGAGTTAGAAGGGACCTCTAGAGATCAGCCCAGCCCAACTCTCCTGCCAGAGCAGGGCTGCCCAGAGCACATCACTCAGGGCTGCATCCAAGCGGGGCTTGAAGGTCTCCAGAGAAGGGGACTCCACACCCTCCCTGGGCAGCCTTTGCCAGGGCTCTGACACCCTCACCCCAAACAAGTTTTTCCTCATATTGGAATGGAACTTCCCGTGTTCCAGCTTGTGCCCGTTGCCCCTTGTTCTGTCACTGGGAACCACTGAGAAGAGTCCGGCTCCATCCTCCTTCAACCCACCCTTCAGACACTTGTGAGCATTGAGAAGGTCTCCCCTCAGCCTTCCCTTCTCCAGGCTAAAGAGTCCCAGCTCTCTCAGCCTTTCCTCAGCAGGGAGATGCTCCAATCCCTCCATCGTCCTTGTTGCCCTACGCTGGACTCTCTCCAGTAGTTCCCTGTCTCTCTTGAACTGGGGAGCCCAGCACTGGAGGCAGGATTCCAGTTGTGGCCTCACCAGTGCAGAGTAGAGGGGGATGACCCAGCCATGTGTGCCACCTACCTGCAGAGCCCGTGAGATGGCTCCTCAGGGGAGGGGCACGCCTGTTTCTCACTGGTGGGCATTTGAAAATGCCATGCTTGGTGCTGAGGTCTCCATGGCAAAACCTGACTGAGATCTGTCCCCCCCTCTCTCCTCACAGAGACTCTTCTGGTTCCTGCGGATGGTAACGGGCCTCTTCGTGGGAGCGGTGGTCCTCAGTGAGTACTGGGGTCCTGGGAGGGAAGCCCAAGGATGCCCAAGACATGGGGGGATGGAGAAGCAAGGTGAGAGAGGGTGAACAGAACAGCCAAGCACCAAGTCCATCCCACAGGATGAATTTATGGGGAAGACAGACCCCAGTCTGTGTCTGGGACCTGGTTCCATCAAGTGGGAGGTGCAAGCACCCATCTGAGTCCTCTCCAAAGTCTGGTGTTCGTATGTGTAGACCACCTCCAGGGCAGTCACTGAAAGCCCACCACCAGCTGCCAAAGAAATTGGCAGGTGCTTAGACAAGGACCAGTGCCTGGACAGTGCCCACACATCAGTCCTATTGCCTCTAGGGCTAGGGATTGCACTGGGTCTGGGGAGAAACCATCTCAAATTGGGCTGTCAGGGGCATGGGTCAGAGTTGGCATGGGGCAGAGTTGGCATTGGAGAAGGACATGCAAAGCTTCTGCTCCTTGGGGCTTGCAACCCAGGCCTTGGCCTTGGGATGGAGTAGATGATGCTCAGGTCATGGTGACCACCATGGCAGGTACTTTTGGCACTAGATGTTTCCCTGCTAGGCCACAATTAACCACAATTAACCTCTGCATAGCCATACAGTTCACCAGGGACTGGGAGACCGGCTGGGTGACAGCAAACACGTCCTACAAGTCCTTCAGCCATGCCCTGGTGAACGCGGACATTGGGCTGCACATTGGCCTGGCAGGAGTGAATGTCACGCTGGTGGGTGAGTGCATATCACAACAGGAGGGGATTGGTGCAAGTCTGGCAGTTGTGCACCTGGCTACTGGGGCTGTGGGCCCTTGAGCCCCCACACCAGGAAGCCTTGGAGCTGCCTACAAAGCTGAGAAAGTTCCTTAATCTTCATCATCTGGCAGGAAAACCGGTGAATCAGGTCAATGAGACCATCAACTACAATGAGCACTTTGCCTGGAGCTTCGATGCAGACTATGACCACAGCTACAGTGAAGGCCTGGAGAAGGGGCTCCCCAGCCCCATCCTCTACGTGGCAGAGAAGTTCACCACGCAAAGCCCCTGCAACATGCACAGGCAGTACCGCATCTCCAGCCACTACGCGTCCCTCACACTGTGGTAAGTTAGAGCAAGAAGTCAGCCCAGTCTCTCCTCAGTGGGGAGATGAAAAGAACCAGGTGGAACAGCAGGAGCTTGATGGAGCCACCCTCTTCCCTGTTAAGCCATGCCAAAGCCTTGGCTGGCCTCTAACATCCGGGTCTTCTGCAGAACTAGGGATACTCATGCTTCCTGGCCTGCCTATCCCCCACAGTGTGCCCTGCCCTGATGTCCAAAATTGAAGTTGGAGAATATTATTCTTCATTTTAGCAAAGCAGATGCAAGTGAGTGGGGCTTATGGTGCAAGGTCCTCTCCCAGGCAAGACGTGGGGCCCCAATTAGACCAGCTGCCAGGGTGGGTGGGAGGTGGTGGTTTCCTCTTGCATGCATACGAAGGCATGAGACCTTGAGACTACCATGAGAGAGTGGGGAGTGTGGGAGGGACCATCAAGAGGGTGCTCAGGACCTGTCTTGGGGTGTAAAGCTGAGAGAACTTGCATGCATTGTGATTGTGGAGTCTCAGAGCATCCCCACATGTCTCAGGGGTCGTGGGAAAGGCACTTCAGGGAAGAGTGAGTCTTGTGATTCCCCCTATGGATGTAGGCTCCATCTTCCTGCCTGCTTATTATTATTATTATTATTATTATTATTATTATTATTATTATTATTATTATTATTAAGAATAACTAGCCCTGGCCAAATTTGCCTGCTATTGAGAAGGAGTGTTTCAAGGCAGGGATGTTGATGCAAAGCTCCTTTTCGTTATTATTCTTGGAATCAGAACAATTTGTTAGGCTCACCTCCACAGTGAGCTAAACCCAAGCCCCACACGCAAGGTAGGGCTGGCAGCTGGGTTCGCTCCAGGTGCTGAATCAGATGTGGGCACGGCTGGCTGTGCAGTTCTTCAAACAAAGGTCTCCCTTGTTGACATTGTCCCTTTGAATAGGTGGGAACTGCCTGGGGGTGACCAGTTGGGGAGGACCACAAGTGTCAGAGACAGAATTAATCTGGAGGGCCCTCCAGAGGTTTCTTCTCCAGTCTCCTGCCCAGAGTAGGGTTGATATCAAACCCATATCAAGGTGTTTAGGGCTTCGTGAAGTTCAACACTGAATGGTCCCATGTGTGGAGATCTCTCTCCGCCACTGCAGGACCTGTCCCACAGCCCCACCATTCATGCAGTTACAGAATCATTTGGCTTGGGAGGGACCTCCTTAGATCAGCCTGTCCATCCCACCTGCTCAAGCAAGGCCAGCTAGAGCACGTTGCCCAGGGCTGTATCCGTCCATTAGGATGTGGAGAGGAGACACTGAGAAGAAGCTCCAAGCATGAACCTTGCTGATCAGTTTTGTGGTCCTTTTGCAGGATGGCCTTTTGCACCTGGCTCATTTCCATCCTGTTGTTCTCCATGCCCATCCTCCTCTATGGTGGCTACATGCTCCTGCTCACTGCTGCGTTGATGCTCTTCTCACTGCTCTTCTTCTTCACTGCGAGGAACACCCCCAAGTGCCCCATCCAGTTTGGCCCAGCTTCCTTGAAAACAGACTACGGTGGATCCTTCTGGCTGACATTAGCAACAGGTGAGCGTTCAGCTTTCTCCTGGGGTTTTTGTTCTCCATCCCTGCACCGATGATGCTCAGTGACGCTCCAACAGTTCCTCACCCCTTCTGTCTCCACGGCTGGCCTCAGAAAAATGGCTGGTTTTGTTTTGGGTTGTGTTTTTGTTGGTTTTTTTTTCAAATGGCATACAAAAATTTAGGATAGCATCACGGAGTCTAGGGGAAAAGGAGCTCAGCAGCCAGCAGATCTGAATGGCCGAAGTGTGTCCAGAGGAATCATAGAATCATTCAGGTTGGAAGAGACCCTCGGGATAATCCAGTCCAACCATCAGCCCCACTCTACAAAGTCTTCCCCTACACCAGATCCCCCAACATCTCAACCACTCGGAAACACATTCAGGGATGGGGACTCCACCCCTTCCCTGGGCAGCCCATTCCAGGGGCTGAGTCTCAGGAGTCTCATGAAAGTCATGAATCCGAGTCAGGAAAATACATGGCCTGGCAGGACCCTCAGGGGGTTTCTCTCCCAACCCCTGTGCAGAGCAGGGCTTTACTCAAAGCCGCATCAACCTTGTCTGGTGGTGGATGTCCCCATGGCTAGAAATCCCCTCTGCCTTTCAGGACCTGCCCCACAGCTGTCCCACTCATGGGGAGCAATTATCAAAACAGAATTTTCCATGTTACAACTGTGCACCTCCAAGAAGAGGTTGTCCCTTTTTCAGTAGTAGAATATGCCAATTAACACTCCCTCGAGGACTCCTCTTTTTCAGGCTAAATAAGCCCAGCTCCTCCAGCCTTTCCCCAGCCGTGGTGGGCTTCAGCCTCATCACTCTTGGCCACCAGCCCCAGTTCATTGGCTTTTCTTTTGCTCTGGGGAGGCCAAACTGACTGCAGAGTTGAGGTGTGGAGAGAGAAACAACACCTTCCCTTGGCCTCCTGGGTGATGCCACAGGCAATTGGCCTCCAACCCTTGATGCAGGTGTGGATGGGGCTGGGACACAGCAGGGAGGAGGTGCTAACGTGTCATCTCACACTGTGTGTTGCAGGGCTGCTGTGCCTGCTGCTGGGTCTGGGTGTCATCATCCTGAACTCCATGCAGCCAGAGAAGCTGAAGCTTGTTTTTAACCTGGATGAGCGAAATGGAGAAGAGGAGGTGTGGGACAAGCCCTACGTCCCAGCCCAGCCCAGTTGCTCTACAAAGGATGTGCTGATGGTCCCTTTGGATGAGCTTTACGAGGTGACAGCCACCCAGCTGTAAGGCACCAGGGGGAGGTAGGGCGAAGCCTGAGGACATCTCTCCTTCAAACCCCATCAGGAGCCCTGGTGGGAAGACACACCACAAAAGCTGGGTGATGAGAATAACCAAGAATGGAAAGGAGTATCAAATACAATAGTTTGCCTTCTTTTTTTTCTTTTTTTTTTTTTTTTTTTTCCCCTGGTGTTTTATTCACCAGCAGTTGGAAGAGCTTTTGGGATGAGGAGAATCCATGCCCCATCCCTGGCTGTCCAGTTACAGGCACTGGACTACTGCCCTCCCCTGAGTCCATCCCCAACAAACCCTGAGTCCTCTCCAAGATACAGAGGTTAAACCAGAACAAACTGTAGAGAAACCAAATAACTGCAGATGCATAGATATGAACCAAAGGAGCCAACACAACAGCACCCTCACCCTGAAGACCCCGAGAAGTCCCCTCTGCCCAGGGATGCTCTTCCCATCAGCGGTCAGGAAAAGCGAGTGAAGCTGTGCTCATGAGGGTGCCCTGTATCCAGCACCTCCTCTTGGTCTGGGTTGAAGAGCAGACCGGGAAGGAGGCCCACGATTTAGTAGGATGCTGGAGGTACCAGACTTTGGAGACCTCCTGGATTTCAGACCCACCCTGACACCCCACAGGCCAAGTTGGACCTAAGTCTGAGATGTGCTGGGCTGTACACTGGGATGGGTGGTTGGGCTGGTTGGCTCTTGCTTCTTACAGTGCTTGGAAACACCTCAAACCAGAGCCACCAGCCTGTGAACAGCCTGTGAGTTATCCGTGCTCTTGCAGCCCTCTGGAAAGAAGACAAAACCCTTTGGTGGGAGGGAAGGAGGGGAGGAGATGGGAATGGAGATGCTTAGAGTGCCCCAGAGGACAACTGCAATCAACTAGCATGAGGGGTGAGCATCACACCTGGTCTGGGAAGCTTGTTTCCCTCTTGCTCAGCCGTGGAAATACGCATGTTGTGGGGCACATCACGCTGAAATCCCTCACCCCCAAGGTGGATCCAAGCCACCCACTCCCAGCTGCTGATGGCTGGCGGGTTCCTTGCCCACCTAGGGAGGGATGGAGGGAGGGAGGGCAGGGAACACGGGTCAGGTTTTGCACCCCTTTAACTCTCCGCAGGTTTTGCAACGTATGTTTGTTCTAGGGTTAGTTTTGTTGGGTTTTATTTTTTTTCTCTTTTCTGCTCACGTGTTTTCCCCTCTGTCTCAATAAAGTCAGTTGGACATTGCCTTTCTCTTGTCAATGGAGGTGTCCCTCCGGCAGGCTGTAGATGTTCTGCTGCTGTGACATGGCACCCATAGGGAAGAGAAGAAGGCAAAGGCAGAGAATTTTTGTGATCCCGTATGGGACATCTGACCATGGCTAGCTGGTCAATAATTAGGCAAGTCAACACAGGGTAAACAGGGAATCAGAGGTTTGATGGGAGAAATTCCCAGTGGAGAAGTTTGCAGAGGAACCACCATGGGGCTTTCCCTCTGGGGAGGGGTTGCTTTGCTCAGACGTGGCACCCTGTCCCATCCCACCCTGGATGGAAGAGCCTTTGATGAGGACACAGAGGGCCCAACAGGCATTTGAAAATTGCTTGGAGTTGAACTCCTTGGTCTTGGGAGACCTCAGCCGGGACGTTCGCAACAGCATCTACCGGGAGAGATGCTTCACCCCACAGACGAACTACATCCAAGGTACAACAAAACCCCCTTTTATTTATTGAATTGAAGCCCTCATAAACCTCTGCTTTTCCCTGGTGTGTCCTCCCTTGCAGCCCAGCTTAGGAGGGGGGGGTCAGGGGAGCAGTCAACGCTGGACAGCCTGGTGGTTGCGTGCCCTGGTGCAACGAGTGCCTCTGGGCATGGGAACCACGGTCCTCGCAGAACCCCAGGCTGCCTTCTCTGAGACGCTTACGGTGTTTTGCTCCATTGCTGGCACTGACTCTCTGGTTAGATGCCAGATTCCCTGGACAGTGTGGGGCCAGAAGCACAGCCTGGGCCGAGAGCCAGGGACTTAATGGCAATTATTTTCTGTCTTGTCCAACAATGGCTCAGTCCAGCCAGGAAACTAAGCCGGGAGCTGCGGTGGACGGACGAGGTAGGACCTGCAGCAGCAAATCCCAGGGAGGGCCACGCAGCCACAGCTCTCACGGTGCATGTGAAGAAGCTGCTATGGCCATGTGGAATGAGGCAAAATAATCATTCCTGAGCAAACAGCCTCTCCATTACCCACCTCCCTGTAGGTGCCAAGGGAAGAAGTCTCCTTGGAGGGGGTCAGCCCTAATGTCACAGCCAGCCCCTCTTGTCCTGACCTCCTCCTCTGCATGAGACCCGATGCCTGAAGGGTCTTCTGCACCTCTGCACACCCCCACCATGGCATTGCCACTGCTCAGCTGGCCCCAGGCAAGGTCTGCTGCAGAAATCCCAGCCATCCTGTGTTTGCTGGGAAGCCGGCAAGACACAAGGAGATGTGATGTCTCTGTGCTTCAAACAGGCCAAATGTTGTTTATATTTTGTCTCTCTGGGTTTGATTCATGTCTGATGCAACAGGCCAAAGCTTTTCTTCTGGTGAGGATGCTATTGGAAGGTAAGCATGGCTAAAAACAGGAGATGAAAATGGAGAATGCCAGATGCTGTGGCAGAAAGGACGGGGACTTTCAGGGCATAGGATCTGTCCCACAGCAGCTTTGTAGCCTCTTCCCACCATGCCTCCTGACCTGAATCATGAAAGACTGGAGAAAGGATCCTTCTTGCCCTGAGAGAGTTTTGTTGGTGTAATCCTATGGCTTTTGTCCTACAGCTCGGCTAGTTAAAGGCTAGTTTGAGGTTATCCTACATCCCTACAGCTCCCCACAACAGAGGTTTCTCAATGGCTCATGTTGACATGTGCCAGCAACCTCTTTCCTCCAGGGCACCTCTGCCAGGGCAGCTTCCCCCATGGGAAGGATGATGCTGTTGGGGCCTCACAAGCAGCAGATATGCCCCACAGCCTCCTGCTAAGAAACTACCCCCTCCTCCCCACCCCCCAAAAAAACCCAAAAACCAACCAAACAACCTTTAATAATGTTTTATTGAAAATAGTTATTTTTGTGCATAGCAAATCATACAAGTGCAGCACAAATATCACATCAAAGAAAGAAGTAACTTAACGGCGGGGCTCTTTCCTCAGAAAAGGAAGAGCCAAAATACTGCAAATGATGGGCCTTGTTAATTAATTGGATTGAAGCTGTCCAGGTTTCTGGCGTTCAGATATGGGGAATCTCATTGTGCCAGCCCGTGGAGACTTCACCAGGCCAGTGGGTTTGGTGTCAGAGCCCACCTTCTGCTTGTAATAAGGCAAATCGATGCACTTTATGTCTCACCTTGGCTGGGTCTGACTCCTGGCCTCGGGCTTTGCAGTTCATGGTGAGCCCAACCAGCCCAAATGTGCTCGAGCTAGATGGGGGCAACTTCATTCTTCCTTCTCCTTCCTTTCCTGTGGCATCTTTTTGGCCCACGCTGGGCTACCAGTCTTAGCTAATACAGCCCAGTTTTTGAAAGCAAAAATAATCACGTCGCCACATCCCTCCTGGCAAATCCCATCGGACATTAACTCAGTCTTTGTTTCCAACCCGACAGAGTCTGGGTCAGTGCCTGGCTTTCCAAGGTTCACCTAAAGGTCCACGCTAAACATCAGTGCTTGGAGAAGAAATGAGCAGGTTTAATCACTGGCTTTTGGAGTCACAGGTTCTACCCATGAGAAATCAGCTTCTGGTGTGGGAACTGGCCATCAGAGACACACTGCACCAAGCTGTGCCAGGGCATGGAACCAGGAAGGCCATTCCTCCTGGGAATGCCCAGGGGTGCCCAGGTGAGCGTGCAGCTCACATCGATGGTTCTGTGAGCTGGCTCCAGTTGCAGCCTGCCAGCTCTCTGCAAAGCCTGGCCTTTTCCACAGGGCACAGTCAGGAAGATAAGAGTCCCCAAGGGGACTTCTCAGCAAGTCCCCATCCCAATGTGGACTCTTCAAAGGCATTTGGATGGGGAAACAGGTCTCTGGGGACATCAAGAAGGGTTTGTGCTCTGCTCTTTTGGGCCCACTCTTAGGGAAGGAGTGGAAAAAACCTTCTTTCTAGATGCTGTTGGGGTTGAGTTTGGAGGGCTGAGACAGACACAGTTCTTTTTTCAGAAAATGAGTGTTGATGTACACCTCAGTCATCTCTTGGCATTCCTCTGCTTTGTCCTCACGGAGATCAAAGAAGGTCTTCAGCAGGTCCAAGTTGAAGTAGTGCAGGGCGACAACAGTGATCCCAGCCACAAAACAGAGCAAGCCTAGAAGATAACATACACTCTGAGAGTGTTCCTGTAAACACGAGCACACTTCCCACCCCATGCCCCTCCTGGGATGGCCTCCTGCCAGGGAATAATGCTTTCTTTTATGGAAGATGCCTTTCTACCTCATGAGGTGGCTCTAGCTGCTGTGCTGAGTGTCTTAAAACCCAGGCATGGGTCTTAAAACCCCAGCAAGGGATCCCCATCTCCTTGCTTTACTGCACTTCGGGGTCTAAAATCCTTCTACCACCCCTGAGATGGGGATGGCATTCCTCCCTCATCCTCCTACCTTCTGCCTGCCCTCTCCATATCTCTGCCAGGATCTGTTTTGCCAAGGCACAGGCTGGGGCTCTGGTGGGCTGCACTGCCAAACTCTCTCACATCCATTCCCGGGGGAAAGTCCTAGGACTCATACACACTCAGAGGGACAAAGTGACGTGGTGCTTGGTGTCCTTACCAGTCGCTAGTGTGAGCCAGAAAGATCCCCCATAGCCAATGTGCAGGGTGGCGGTCCCAAACTGGATCAGGCACACCGGGGAGTTCCTCACCGTGGAGAATGAGAGCAATGAAAAGATAATGAAGGCCCCTGTGACCAGGAGCATGTATCCTCCATAGACTAGGACAGGCATGGAGAAGAGCATGTTGGAGATGAGCCAAGTGCAAAAGGCCACCCTGGAGACAAGAGAAGACCGATGGATGAGTTGTGCAAGTGCCACAGGCTAGGATGTTTTATGTGAGGATTTCTGTGTGGGAGGGAGGAATGTGGGCTCCAGGTTGCATTGTATGAAGCCAAGAAGCTCTGTGGGCAGGCTGGAGTGATCCTCAGCCCCCCAGGCTGAGAACACAGATGTGCAATGCTCACCCTGATACATCCAGAATATAGAAGCCCGGATTTCCTCTTCCCATTGCTCAACCCACAGACCATACCAGCCTCAAGGAGGCCACAGCAGCCCACTCAGGATATCTAGACCATCTCAGCTCCCTGCCCTTCCATGTGTGGGGCAGTGCAGAACCCACAAAGCAGCACACAGGACTGGGATAATTGCCAAAGCAGGCATAAATAATTTTCCACAGCTCTGGACTTGGCCGAGGAGCTGGGTGACAAGGGAAGCCTTCAGCTATGGGCCAGGAGTTCAAGGTCCATGGCACTGCCAGGCTCCTTTCCTGGTTCCTGCATCCCTGCTGTCAAACCCAGACCACAGGGAACAGTGCTGCAATGGCCCTTGCCCTTCACAACTCATTGTGGAGGAGACTGTCTCCTGAGAGCTGTGGACCAGCTCTCCCTCAGCCCATGAGCAGCAACATGTCACTGCCCAGCAGATCCTGCAAAAGAGTTGAGCCTGACCCCACAAGAACAGGATTATCAGCTTTTCCTCATCTGGTCTCACTTCTAGACATTAAATATCCCACAGATGAGGACAGGAGAGTTCCACACATGGAGTTCCAACGGCTCTGGACCACCGAGGATGGACCCCTGCCATCATCACCACATCGTGGCAAGGATCTGCACTACAGTCCTCTCAACTGTGCCCAGCCCTGGTGGAGCAGACCAGCAGAGAGAACCAGGACCTCCTATCTGCTCACCCTGAGGTGCCTACACGGCCACCAGTTTCACTGCAGAACTTGCAGAGGCTTCTTCACGCACATGGCCTTCCTCCTGGCCATCAGAGGCCTAAGGACAAGGCAGCAGAGCCCTTCCTGCTCACTTGCATCTCCCCTGCCTACACCAGGAGATGATGGAAGCTCACCAGAGAGTGGCTGATGCGTAGTGGCCGGAGATGCGGTACTGCCTGTGCATGTTGCAGGGGCTTTGCGTGGTGAACTTCTCCGCCACGTAGAGGATGGGGCTGGGGAGCCCCCTCTCCAGCCCTTCACTGTAGCTGTGGTCATAGTCTGCATCGAAGCTCCAGTCAAAGTGCTCGTTGTAGTCGATGGTTTCGTTGAACTGATTCACCGGGTTTCCTGCCAGAGGGAGAAGACTGAGGTCCTGCTGTGCCCCAGCAGCCTGGGTGCTGCCAGCCAAGTGCACGGGCACCCAAGGGACAACAGGGTCCCGGGAGACTCCGTCCAGACCAAGGCCACCCACACAGCACTCAGAGACCTCCACGGCCACTCCAGAGCTGCAGATGGAGATATCGGACTCACCCCTGAGTGTGATGTTCACCCCCGCCAGGCCGACGTGCAGCCCGATGTCCGCGTTGACCAAGGCATGGCTGAAGGATTTGTAGGAGGTGTTTGCCGTCACCCAGCCGGTCTCCCAGTCCCCCGTGAACTGGACAGCTGCCGGGAAAGGTAAAGCTGGGGTTAAGAACGGTTTGGTTGTAGGCTTTGCTCTGCTGAAGTGTGTGTGTGTGTGTGTGTTTGTGGGGGGGGGGGATCACAGGCTGCATTCCCACCTTGGCACTTGCAAGGGAGTGTAAGGAGGGCAGGAGAACTGACTCAGCCACTGGGACATGCCTCAACCAGCTCCCACGCCCTGGTAAGAGCTCATGTCCTCCCTTGGCTGAGCATCCACTCCCTCGATCCGGGAGTGGGGGGAGCTCAGATCCCTAGGAACCAACCCCATGAACCTGATTCTTCCTCGGACAACCTCTCCAGGACTTCCCTGCAAGCCCCGCAACGCAGCGCAGCCCCAGGGAACAGAGCTCGGAAATGAGCCCATTCCTCAGCCTCGGGAACAGGGGTGAGTTTCATTCCAAATATTAAGCTCCCTGGATCGCACTGTTAGGGAACAGTGAGGATCGCTGTCACATGGAGGAGGCAGAGAGGGGTGGAAAGTGCTGTCACAGCTCTGTTATTTCAGCTGGGGGAAAAAGATAAGTTTAGAGGATTTCTGGAATGCCTTTTTTTTTTTGTTGTTGTTTGTTTGTTTGAACAAAGTATCCTTTTCTGAAACACCTTAACTTTGCACTGGGCTTAATTCTTCAGCACAGAAAATAGGCGGAAAGTGCAGGTGATGATTTAATCTCAGGCCGAACATGAAAACCCGCCTGAAAATAAGTTCAGCTGCTGAAGTTCAGCAACTTGTGAGGGCACTGGTCCAGCAGCAGCTCTGCAGGAATGCTTTCCAGCTGTAGGGTCGAGCGTGCCCCGCTGCTGCCAGACAGCAGCCTTGACTCTGGCTTTAAAACAATTAATTCCTTCTGTGTGTCCAAGCAGCGCCTGGCTGCATCCTTGTAAGGAAAGTGGCACTGGATGGCTCTCCAGGGCTGAGCTGGTTAAGGCTGCAGAGCAAGCCCTGATCTACACCCCTCTGCCATTTCCAGCCTGGCACCATGTTCCCAGGCAGCTCTGGTAGCATCTCCCAGCACCTGGACATCCCCCAGGGATGGGTGACCACCATATGTGTGTCAGCCAGCAGAATCCTGTAGCTGAGCACAGCCCTGGATATCTGCTTCTATTGCCTGGCCAAATCAGGGGTTGAGTCATTTGGGTTGTGCTTCATCATCCCTCTCCAAGCAGTCTTGTGATCTGCCCTGTCCTTTGCAGCAGGAGACTTTCTTTGATTTAGGATCAGGGCTGGTTGCTCTCCCCATCTGGCATCCTCTATCCCCTCAGTCCCATCTCTCGTTTACATGCCCTCTGGCCCTCTCTGAGTTGGAAATCCCACAGCCTGGTTTTCACCACAATTCCCATTTATTCCAGAAGACTTCATGGTTTCTACTACATCAAATCCTCTCCTTCATCTCCTCCTGCCTTGCTCCTTGGAAGGTCTTTACCCTCCCCACCCCAATCTCTGTCCTGCCTGTGTTTTATTTTGACCTGCTCTCCCCAGAAGCCTTCTCTGATCCTCCAAACGTGCCTGGCTGCAGCCTGAGCCGCTCCACCATGCTCCCTCAGCCATGGGCAGCTCAGGAGGGTGTGCGTGGTTGGAGGAACACGGGGCTGTGCAGCCCACCGGAGCTGAGGCTGTTTGTCCTCCGCAGCGCTGTGGCAGCCAGCAAAGCTCCCTCTCACTTCAGAAGTGACCACAGGCACCTCCAGGTGCCCTCAGCCCCCCTGCTGTAAGCTCTTTTGGGAAGCTGTGTGACTGCTTCACAGAGGAAGGGTAGGGTAGACCCTACGACCAGCCCCAAGTGACCACCAGCTCCCATTTCCCAGACACAGACCCTGCCCTGGAGGTTTAATCCTGCCCCCAGACCCACCTTCCGAAGGCTGCGCAGCACTTACCAATGATCACCGCTCCCACGAGGAGGCTGAGGAGAACCCGGAGAGTCCAGTACAGCCTCTGTGGGGAGAAAGGTGAGACATCAGGCAGGGAGGAACATCCCCAGCTGCCTTCCTGCTTTGCCCCGAACCAGCTGGGAGTGTCTCAGCATCCCGAATGGGGGGAGCAGATGCTCGTCTGCAGGGAGAGGGGTCACACACCGCCCGGCCGCGGATGCCTGGGGTGATGAGCAGGAAGCTGCAGGTGAACGCTAGGAAGACCACGATCACTATGATGGTGCTGACATCAAACACGGTGACCTTCCTCTGCTGCGGGTAGAAGGGGTAGATGCCATCAAAGAGAGTCATCTTGCACCTCCAGGAGCCTGTGGGAGAGACGCAGTCACAACGGGGACCCTGCACTGCCCTGCCCAGCTGCCTCTAGCCTTTGGTGGCCAGCCCCACCTCAGCTCTGGAATAACTAGCTGCAGGAGGTCCACCCCAAAAATCCCCAGAGGGACAAGGAAATGTGACGCTGCAAGGAAGCAGGCAGGGTGAAATACTTCCCAGCAGAGAAACATGCCACCCAACAGCCCTCGATGGGGCAGAGGAGGTGCCCCAGGCAGATCACCAGCCTGGAGGGATTATGACAGCCCAGGGAACCATGAGCCACTGTCCTGCTGCAGCTTGAGGAGCAGCCCAAGCCCAGAAACCTGTTGAGCAGCTCCTCCCCAGACAGAGATGGGTCTTTCCCTCCAGCAAATGCAGCCAGGGCTTTCCGCTTTGCGGCTCACCCTTGGAGGAAGTCCATGAGCTGGCAACCACCAGCAGGTGCAGTCTTCCTCCAAAATGACAAGGAACCACTCAGAACATCGATTTCACAGTAGCAAATTCATCTGCAGCCAAGGGCCACCACTGCCAAGCAGCACAAAGCCCATCCCGGCAAAGAGGGAGGGGTTCCAAAGAGCCTTTTCACCAGGAGCTGCAAAGTGCAATCTGGGGAGGGAGGACTGTTCCTGCATTTGGTCCAGAGGGGACAGAAGCCACCCCCTAGAGCCAGGGGTCCAAGGACCAGATGAAGGTCAGGAGCACATCTCCAGGCTAAAGAAAACTGCTTTAGGTGAGACAATGAGGTATGTAATTCCCACAGACGTCTTGGAGCTCCCACTGACACTTCAGCTCTAGCAATTACAGAGCTTCCCCCGTCCCTGGGTTAGATCGTTTCCACCAAAACTGATTACACGCTTAGTCATTTTATTTTGCTTATTTAATAGCATCTCCGCATGGAGCTACCCCAGGAAGTCCACTAAAGTCGGGGATGCCACAGCTAATATGACTCATGGCCAAATACAATTTCATTCTGTCTCTGCGTGGAGGAGTTGATTTTATCATCATTTTCTAAAAAACACAAACAAACAAAAAAAACAAAAAAACCAACAACAACAAAAAAACCAAAACAAAACACCAAAACCCCAAATATTAATCATATTTTTAGGTGAGATCCAACCCAGAGCAATTCAGCCACTAAAAATTCAGCAGGTCCCAAATCCCTAAAACAAAATGAAGATTACAGTAAGGATCATGAACCAGTTTACCCTGGGCAGCTGAAGTCCCTTTTCAATGCAGAAAGCAATATTTGGTTTGGGAATAATTCTCTGGCCAGTAACCCAGATGGTTGAAGCGAACAGTTTGATGGAGCCTGGCTGTTTACAACGGGTTCACAACTCATCTAGACCTGACCTTCTCTTGACTCTCTGCTCCGGACCAACAGAGCTACCACACACTCTTAGACATCTTCTTTTGGGCTATTTCCTTGGAAAGCCAAGCCCAGGGAAGGGCAGCCTCGAAGCACCGTTCCTGCTGTGCTTACCTGGCAAACAGGAGCTGTAACTGACTTCCAATTCTCCAAAGTTGGACTGAAGTTCAGCCACGGGGTCCCCAGCCCAGCAAACGTGGCCAGAAACAGTCAGAGTGGCTGTGAGAGAAGAAAAAAGGGGAAGAGTGTAGCCTGGGACAAGTTAAATCTTGATCACTTGAATTCCACCCGGTTTCGTTATATCTTTGCCCAAATTTCATGCGAGGCGCAACGAGGGAAGGATAATTTCCAAGTTTGTAGTCTCTGAAAAGCAACTCTTCACAACTCAAAACACATCAGCAACACGTAACAGTTGAAAACCAGAATGTAACGTGGAAAACGTCACCTTTTAAAACCTAAATTTAACAATACAAAGGGCTGCTTGCAATTTCTCTACACTGCGCAACTTCTGGGAATAGTTCTACAGAGAATTTCCAGGGAAACAACTCTTTCTGTTGCTGTCTGCCCAGTCCTTCTCACTTGATTACCCCTCCACAGAAGACCAGCCCCTTGGCATTTTTTGCAGCTTTGAAGTGGAAAACCAGTGCCTGCAGCTCAGGGCAGGAGAAACTGAAGTTGTTGCACCTTGGAAAACATCCTCCATGCAGAGGCATGGCTGTGGCCCTAAAGCCCCTGTGCTACCCTCTGTCACAGTGCTCAGAGAGGGAAAAGACTAGAAACATCTTAAAGGAAAGATCAGTAATTTAACAGAAAGGGGCATTTTATCATTTGTTTAAAATATTCTGGATTGGCAGGGGAGAAAAGGCAAAGGAGGCAGAGAGTTTGCCCAAACCTCAATGGTTTCTGCTTACAGAAACCCCATTTTCCTGCCCCACAAAGAATCAAGCTGGAAGGCACCTTTTGGAAGCGCCCAGCCAAAACCTCCCCACAGCAATCCTAGATTGGGTTGCTCAGGGCTGCAGATTGGTATTTTCCATTGAAACAAGGGAATTCCTGTCCCCTGGAAACTGAATTGGAAGAGCTGCAATTCAGTGATGGGGGCACCTCCTTGCACTTTCCTGCCCCTGTAAGAGGATCAGATCAGGGAAGGAAACCCCACCAGATTAACTCAGGATGGGGGATCCATCCTCTCCTCCCCACTCTCGCCCAGCCGGGACCCCTTGAGTAGAGTAGGCGGCGTCCCAGCGTTGCTCCCCGGAGCTTTCGAAGGGCCCGGGCCGGAGCGGGTCGCCCCGGCGGGGAGACAGGGGCGGGCGGGCAGCGGGGCGCGGGCGGTGCGGTGCGGGGGGCGACGGTCCTTTCCTATCTATCTACCTACTTACCTACCTGTCGGCGGCAGCAGCGGCGACAACGACAGCAGAGCTCGGGCGGCACCGTCCCGCACCGTGCTCTTATAGGCGGCGGCGGGCGCGGAGCCCTATGTAAATGCCGGTGCGGCCCGCCCCGCCGCACTACCCGTCGCACCGCCGCGCAGGTGAGCGCCGCCACCGGGGCTGCCGGTGTCCCCTCTCGCATGGGGTCCGGGGGAGAAAAGGGAGGGGGACACACACACCCCACGCGTGTCCCCTCTTAGGTGGGGGATGGGGCCCACGCCTGTCCCCTCTTGCGTGGAGGCTGGGGGGATCGGGGCCACGCCTGTCCCCTCTTGTGTCGAGGCTGGGGGGATCGGGGCCACGCCTGTCCCCTCTTGCGTGGAGGCTGAGAGGATCGGGGCCACGCTTGTCCCCTCTTGCGTGGAGTCAGCGCGATCCGCGCCACTCACGGGTCTGTCCTCTCTCCCCCCCACCCCCCTCCTCCCGTCGGGCGACTGGAAGGACCCAAACGCTCCTGCCTGGCGGGGTCCGAGGGAGGGTGGGGTTGTCGCGGGTGAAGGGGGGACAGGGGGTCGGGCTACTCTCTTCTCCTGCTTGGGGCGCAAGTCGGGATGGGGCCACGCGTCGGGGGCTGGAACGGGTCCGCCCCACACGTTTCTTTGTGATGGCCAGGGTGGGCTGAGGCCATATGTGTGTGTGTGTGTGTGTGTCCCCGTCACCTGCAAGGGAAGCAAGGGTGCTGAGCTACTGCTGTCCCCACCTGCTTGGGGGACAGGGTAAGATGGGGGAACGCGTCCCTGCCTGCCTGGGAGGACCGAGGGGACAGGGTCGCTGGTGTCTCTGTCTGCTTCGGGCACACATGGAGGACTGGGAAGTTGGGACCACTGATGTCCCTGCCCGCATGCAGGACCAGGGGAAATCCGGGTCATGTGGGAGGACAGGGTGGGATGGGGTCATGCCTGTCCTCACCTGCAGGGTGCGATGGAGCCACACACATCCCTGTCCTTGAGGGAGCGGGGCCACAGGACAGAAAGGGTTGGGACTATGCATGGCCCTACCTGCATGGGCACAGGACGCTGTGGGGACCCCTTATGTCCCACCAGGGGAAGGACTCACGCTGCACACCGTGGTGGCCCTGGGGCATCTAGCCCCAGGGGTATCTCCAGGTGGGAAAGCTGGAGACAGTGCTGGTCCCTGTGTGGATGCTCTCCATAGTTTGTGCACAGGCTTGGGATTTTTTGGATGATGTCCAAGGCTGGGGGATTCAGCCTGGTCTGAAACCCCAGGGCTGGATGGCAGGGGGAAGGTGGCTGTCCCCAATCTGCCCCACCAGCACTTGGGAAAGCTAGAAATAAACTGTGACTAACAAGAACCATGGGACCAGGTTCCAGACTTCTCCAACGCCTTGAAACTCCTGTCCTCTACCTGTATGGTGACACTGAGTTGTGCAGTGGGGCTGCTGCTCCCTTAGGATGCTGATGTGTCCCCACAGTCCCAGATCACATGTGGCTCTGGGGAGAGCTCAAAAGACATTTGGAGGCTGAAGCTCTAACTTTGGGAGAGCTGAGGTGAGGTGGAGCAGGACATCTTTGCCTGTATTTGCACTCTCTGCAGCACAGTTTATGATGGGGTGTGAAATTCCAGACCTTTGACAGGGCACAGTGATTCCCTGTAACAGAAAAAGACACGTCAGGAGAAGTGGGTGCTTGATTTCACAAGGCACAGAGGGAGGGAATGACTTTCCAAAGGTGGCACAGGGAGTCTGTGGAAGAAGTTCTCCCCTACCCTATGGTATAGGGGAGAACTTTGTAGAGCGGGGCTAATGGTTGGAGTTGATGATCCCAAGGGTCCTTTCCAACATGAATGATTCTATGATTCTATGAAAAGCAGAGACTGGAGGGCTCATCAGATCTTACAAAACGCCTGGAAAGCTCGACAAGTCTATGGAAACAATTCAAGCTTGCAAAGCTTTCCCTCAGAAAGCTGCACCATGGTCTTCCAAGGTCAGTCTAGTTTCACTATGGGAGATTTGCGAGATTTGGGAGGCAGGTGTGAGAGCAGGGGGCTCTTTCTGGAGAAGCCTGGCAACTGGTCCTCAGCGCATGGGAGAGGATACTGAAAGGAAAGGAGCTTGTAGGACAGCTGAGTGCCACTCATGAGGTGCCCATCTTCCTTGAGCATGAGGTCCCTAGCCCAGATCTGTGTGTTCCTCTTCCTGAGTGCATCCTGTAAGGACTGCTGACACTCAGCCTTGCCTGCGAGGAGGTTCCCAGCGAGGGAAGGTTTAATGTCAATGTCTGCTCACACCTTTACAGACCAAGTCCTACCAGGGAGAGCTGCTCCTGAGGAAGGGAAGTGGTTCCTGAGGTTTCATTGGGAGAGACAAACTGCTGATGTGCCCAGTAACTTGTAGAAAGGCATAAAGGCAGTGTAGAGGCACGGGAGAGTTCCATGTTGGTGGGAAAGGCCCTGAGAAGTCTGTGGTCCAACCTACTGCTTGGAGCAAGACCACCACTGTCACTGTCTTATGTTGGCCATGATCAAGGCTGAAAAGCCTCCAGAGACTCCACCTACAGTTTTGGATTGACTAGGCAACAAATGGGTTTTCAGCGCTGGGCCACGGAGAGGTGAAAGCTGCATGAGAAATGGCATGTCACCTTCATGGCTTGGGTCAAGATCGATTCCCAAATCTGAGGAAAAAGGAGGTTGCTCAGTGACAGAAGGAATCTTAAAACTCTTGGGGTTTTTTTTTGTTTGTTTGTTGGGGTTTTTTTGCTGGATCCTTGCAAGAAGACTGGAGAGGACGGGGTTCAGGTGCGACACTGTGACCATGGTGACATGCTGTAAGCCTTGGCTATGCCCCATGTTTCCTGAGTGACTCAGGGAAATCTGCAGTGCCTTCAGAGCTTAGGCCTACTTGGGGGTTGCAGCTCTGTTCATTTTTGAGTCAGCAAGAGATAAATCCAGCTGTATCTATGGGGATTCCCTTCCTACAGCGTGGGAGGTCACGTGGACCTCTGTGCCCAAGCAACCCACAGCTGCTACAGGTTGCTCAGGATGCTCAGGACAACCAACCACACTGGTTTCACCAAGGAGCAGGCAGCTTCAATAGAGAGAGCTTTCTGGCAGGAGAGTCCCATGTGGTGATGGCAGCTGGGCTCTGCCGCTCCTGGGAGAGGTCCTAGGCCTCAACGGTTGGCCAAACTTTTGTGTTCTTCCTATGGGATGAGGCTCAGAGACCCTCTGGTTCCCACCAGCTGCACAACCCAAATCTCATGTCCACCAGACCATGCTCAGCATAGGGCTGTGGGATGGAAGAGCTCTGGCAGCCCCTTGCACACAGGGGCTCCCAGGAGGACAGGGGTGGCACTGGTTGACCAAGGACACCACCCAATGTTGCTCTCAGTATCTCGGCGGCTTTCAGCCATGCCAGCTCCCATGCTCATGGGGGTGAGGCTAGAATGGAAAATGTGATCAGTGCAGAGGTGTTCCAACCGTGATTTAACATTTAAGTCCACGTTATGGGAAGGTAACAAAGCGGTTTCCCTGTAATAAATTTTTGTAAGGGCAGAGTGCAGGTGAGCAGTTGCAATGGAAGAGGAACATAGGAACATCACTTCTTGAGAAACAGCTTGTTTTCCTACGCACAAGGCCAGAAGTACAGAAATCTCTGGTTTGGAAGGAAGTTACTGCAGGTGATACACTACGCTCGAAACATGAGCGATGACCGTTCGGTTTTATGAACGCAATTAGTGTGTGAAGGCAGTGACAGTAATTAAATCTCAAACAACGACTTGGTTTGCCAGGTGGAGAGTTTGTTTAGTGACTCACATTTCACAGGCTGCGCACCTTGGTAAATTGTAAGCAAAATATCCCCGTTTGTGATTCCCAGTAAATCAGAAACGACACCTACAGCGCCGGCAGCAGCACGTAAGAATTTCTGAAACCGTCACTTCATCAAGCTTTGATTAAAGAAAAAGAAACCAAATGGTTTGCGACAGAGTGCTGTAGGGAAAGCTGCAGCCTGTGCGACGCCACATCTCTTGGTGACATGGCTCCTCTGAAACGATGCCAGTCTTTGGATACACACTTTCAGCGCTGGAGCAAGGGGCAAAGAGCGGTATTTAGCAGAAAACCCTGTCTTGGAGTTAAATCCAAGTTTGACATTCTTGTGGCTGGAAAGCCAGTGGCAGCACAGTGTCCTTTATGACCAAACCAAACCAGCTGGAAATCCTTCCTTTCAGTCAGGTGTTGGCTGGAGTTTTAAATGTTCAGATCCCGGTGGTGAAATCTGCTCCGGATCCAGGGTCTTTGTGGGAAGTGAGATGGCAGAACATCATGAGAAAGGCTGGCCATCAAGTTGGTGGTGGCCATCACGTTAGAGGTAACTTCTTGGTGGCATCAGAAGTGCCATCAAGTTAGAGGTGGCCAAGAGGTCTTGATCTGCAGTAGTAGCACACTTGGGGAGGCCTGACTGAATGCTGAGGCTATTCCCATTTTGTTCACAGCTGGATTTTAACATTTTAACATTTTTATCAACGATATAGACAGAGGGATTGAATCCACCATCAGCAAGTTTGCAGGTGACACCAAGCTGTGTGGTGTTGTTGATACACCAGAGGGTTGGGATGTCATCCAGAGGGACCTGAACAGGCTGGAGAGGTGGGCCCAGGTGAACCTTGTGAGGTTTAACAGNGCAACCTTCCAGTAGCTGAAGGGGGCTACAGAAAGGCTGGGAAGGGTCTCTTTCCAAAGGCCTGCAGTGACAGGACGAGGGGCAATGGCTTCAAGCTGGAGAAGAGCTGCTTTAGATTGGATATTAGGAATAGGTTCTTTACCCTGAGGGTGGTGGAGCACTGGAAGAGGTTGCCCAGGGAGGTGGTTGAGGCCCCTTCCCTGAAGATGTTCAAGGTGAGGCTCAATGAGGCCCTGGGCAACCTGGTCTAGTTGGGGGTGTCCCTGCTGACTGCGGGGAGGTGGGACTAAATGACCTTTGGAGGTCCCTTCTGGCACGGACCATTCTGTGATTTCATGATTACTCTTGGACTGGACGAGGAGCATGCAAAGAAGTTGCCAGCTGGAACCTGTCTATTTCTGTGACAAATAGCGTGTTTCTGTACCAGGGCTGGCACCAGTTAATATCCACCTCCAGTGGATGATGAGTTGTGAAACTACAGCTGGGGTACCCTGAGGCAGGGGTACCCATCCTGCTCCATCTCAGGCCACTTCACATCTCCTGGCAGAGCTTTCCCAGGGCGACAGCGGTCTCAACATGTCCCCTGCCACCTTCCCACAGTCCGAATCAGGAGATACTTCTGGTGGATGATGATGGCAGCGGCGTTTTATCAGGCAGCTGAAACCACAAGAGGGAGCTGAGATTATGGTCTGTGCATGTTCCTAGCCTCCGGCAGCAGTCTGGCTCCAGCTCCTTCTCCATCCCCCTCCTCCTCTTTGCTTGCAGGTAACTTCTTCCAAAGTCCTAGGTGTCAATGACACATGTGGAAATGATATTGAGCTGGACCTTCGTTCTGCTGGTGACGTGCACCTTGGGGGGTAAGTACGGTTTCAGGGGAGGGGACCCAAGGGGACTTCCTGGATAGTTTCTGCCCCCCAAAGGAATTTCCTCTAAGAATTTCCTCAGAGATGGGGCTGGTTTCAGAAAAAAAAAAAGAAAAAATTAAAACATGGAGCAAAATGCTGAATTTGCAGAGCCTGCGGCTTGGGGGACTCACCTACTGCTATGTTTATATTTTCATTTACTGATGTGTTCATCTGAGGTTTATAGAGCTTGTAACCAGAAACTAGAGCTTGTGGAGGTTGGAAGGAAGGAGACACTTCTTCTGATACAAGGAGAGGAAAGGGGAAAATGAAGATGCTCTGGGAGTAGACGGTGGGGGCCAGAAATTGATTTGGGTTAATCAGGATCATGAGCGTGAATTTCTAACTTCAGACACTGGTTATGCCTCAAAAGGAGTGCAAAACTTTTCTAAAAAAGGGGTTCATACAGAAAGTCTCTGAAAAAATTATGGGGGAAATGGCACTAATATAAATGTAATGAATGGAGACGCTCGTTTCGTGGAGTTTGTTTTGTTGTGTACCAAGTGGCTGGTCTCTTCCAGGAGCCCAAGAGAGCATCTCCTGGGAGGTCCAGCGCTACGACGGCTGGTACAACAACCTGCTGCACCACAGCCAGGGCTCGGTGGGTGAGTGCCAGGCCTGGGGATGGGGATGGTGGGATGGGGCGAGCTGGCACTTAGGGTTCTTCAGGTTCTTCTTAGGGTCTGGCTTGCTTTACCACTGAGAGAGAAGCCTTTTCTGATTGGAGCCTGAACCAGGCAGATGACCATGCAGTGCCACCTCCTGTGGCCCTGAGAGGTGGCTGTATGCACTCAGGGTAGGTCCCTAGGTGCACCTAAGAGCCCCTGTTGGAGAAGTCTGGAGGGGCTAGGCAGGCCAGCTTTGTGTCTTCCCTACTTTTACCTGCTGCCCAGGCACCATCTGCAGGTCCTGCTGGTGGTGTTGGATCAGCCCCAGAGCTGTGCCTTTGCGGGGCACTCCAAAACATCCAAGGCAAGGGGGACCCAGCTCTTCCCAATGGGCATTTCAGTGATGGTCGGGGATCCCAGAGCTGGGAAAAGGTACGTCTAGCCAAAATCAGCGTGAAGTTCAAACAGCATTCAACAGAAAGCCAGAGGCAGAAGAGTTCATGGTTCAGACATGCTGGATCTACTCCTTTTCTACTCCTGCAGAGGACAGATATTTGCCTTGCTGGGCTGTTGTGTAGTGTGTACTGCACTGGAGACGGGCATGTAGGATTTCCCCGTGCCAGTTGTGAGATGCTTTCTCATTCTTACAACCAGCCCATGGGTCCACCTCCAGGAGATGTCCCCAGGCCTGAGACCTGGGCAGATCAGCAGGATTTCATCTAAGATCCTCCTATTTCCTGAAGCTCAGATGACACCTACATGATGACACAAGGCAGAGTGACAATTATACAGCTTCCTCTGAATCCAAAGGGCTCTCCAGCTTGATAAGTGTGTCATTGACCCCTTGGTTACACCAAAGCCTATTAGGAAGATCCACCACATCCCTGGCAGACAAGATCTCCCTCTTCCAGAGCAGACAGATCAGACCTTATAACATTTGGAAACAAACCTATGGGAACTAAGCCCAAAACTAAGCCAGGAATTCAGGTTTCCCACCTCTGGGGAATCCATCAAATGAAGCCCACTATACTGGTGAAGTTGCTCATCACTGAGAAAAGAACTCCCACCTCCCGCCCCTTCAGGATAGGCAATGGGTGAAAAAGTCAGGGCATTTCTCTCTCATCTTGTCCCTCATCTACTCTCCCTCTTTGTATCTTCCCTCTCCTCGTTCCTACATCTGGCAATCACTGCGGTTATGCAGGCTTGCATAGTCAACATGGGCATCTTAACATCATGCCAGTTACCCACCACCCCAGACCTCCAGGAGGACTCCCTGGGGGATGCACATGGACCAGAGAAGGACAACGGGAAGGGAACATGCCCATGGAGGAACCCTCCAACTTTTAAAAGAACAGTTTGCAAGAACTCTCAGGCGTTGGTACCAAATCTTGCGTGTTCTTAGCCACTAGAAGTGCCTATACCATCTTCTTGTTCTCTTGTGGGACCCTTGCACTTGCTGGTGTATCCCCATATTGTTGCCTCTCCTCTTTGTTGGGTGCTTCTGGACCCACACCACGTTGCTTTGGTGTTGCAGGTGCCAGGCTGTTGCGTCTCCTGCCCGCCAACTATGCGGACGGCGTCTACCAGGCGCTGCAAGAGCCCCATGTGCCCAACGCTCGTCAGCTCAGCAACGTGGTGGCACGGGGACCCTCTGGGCTGCCCTCACGCAGGAACATAACCGTGCTGGCTGTCTTCTTTGGTAAGAGGTGGGGGCTGGCAGGAGGTGGGAAAAAACAAAACATAAATGCTGGCTTGGGTGGAAAAACGTTGATTTCCCGCACCCCAAGGCCACGCTTCAGAGCGCTCCTCACCCACTGCATCGCAGCAGCAGACCCACAGGTGAAAGATAAAGCCTTGGGTACTGCCACACCAAAGTTCTGCACAGCCAGCAGAGTCTGCATGAATTTTTGGTGACCTTTGGCAGTTGCCACAAATACCGGTATTTGTCGTTTGGGAACTTCCTCATTGCTGGGCAGAATCGCTGCAATTTGCAGCAGTTTTTTGCTGTCCCTCAGGAGCTCAGCAGGGTCTTGGGTCCCCAAGCCCAGGGATGTCTGTCTCTGGGAAAGACACTCATCTCACTCAGAAAAACAGGCTGAACTTGTTAGAGAAGTGGAGGCAATTAGCTCCCCATAGAGCTTAAGGTTCATACGCATCCCTGGACACCCAAGACGGGGTGCTGGGCCCCAGGAGAGGCCATAGGAGGAGCAGACACCAGTGTGGTATTGTTTTGCTTCTCCCTGGAGGTAGTTTTTTCCCATCACACCAAAGCTCAAATGGGTCAACGGTAATGACAGCCACCAAGCTCAGCATCAAGAGCTACCCTGGGCCTTGAAGGCCACAGGCAAGGAGGAGCTCAGGGAGACAGTGGCTAGGTGCAGAGCCTGTTGGGGTGATGGCCAACAGATGGTCCAGCTGCTGTTGGTTTCGGAACATCTGCTGGCCGAGTTTCTCACCCCTGGTCCCTGAATAACCCTACCCTACTCGTGAGGTCTGACTAGGACCTCCTGGAGCCCTGTTTGGCAAAACTGTGGAGCAAAGCAGCAGTGAAGGCAATGAAGGAAACCACTCTTGCTGTAAAGGGTCATCCCCTCAGCCCACATACAGCTCAGCTGCCCACCGTCACATCCTGCTCCAGGGGCTGGTGGCAGCCCCCCACAACTGCTAACCATCCGTGGGTCTCTGGCAGGTTTCCATGTGCTGTCGGACATCGTGGGGGTAGAGAAACCTGGCTGTCCTGCTGAGTTCCTGAACATCCACATCCCACCCGGAGACCTCGTGTTTGACCCTGCGGGCACTGGAGACGTGGTCCTGCCCTTCCAGCGCATCCAATGGGCGCTGGAGACGGGGCAGAGCCCCAACAGCCCCCGGGAACAGGTAGGCAGCGTTTCCTTCGCTCTTATCCTTTCAGCTAAACTCCTCTTCCCCCAATGCTGGGGTCTGTAACAGCCAAAATAGCGTTTGCAGAAATAAAAGGAAAGCATCATTGTTTCCTTAAAAATATACAACCCCCCCCCCAAGTGCTGGAACCAATTGCAAGTGAGCCCCAGGCCCAACCTCCAACCCTTGTGGTTGCCCAAGGTTGGCGCTTTCCTTGGCCAAATAACATGTCCCTGCTTTAGGTCTGCCCGTGCCATCTATTTTAACGCCAGTCTGAGTATCTCTCCCGGTTGATTGGGTGGCAGAGCAGTGAAAGGTAACACAGGAAGTGATTTCCAGCCTTCTTTTCCTGAGAAAGACTTTTATCACCTCAGTCGGGATTGGCAAAGGTCCGTGCCTGACGAAACGTGTGATAATGAGCCTATTTAGGGCAAGTGCAGTGAACTTTCATAATCAGTCCGGGAACACTGGTCCCGCTCTAGAAGGCCAGTAGTTAACTATATGTTTGGTTTAGGCACCAGCTCTTACCTTTAATATTATACCATAAAACCGACCCAGCACTGGATCGCAAAGTTGTAAAGCTTCTCCAAATTCCAGGCATTTGTGGGGGGGGAAAAAAAACCAACACAACCAAAAAAATCCCCATTTCCCCCCTATTTCTCCATATTTAGCCATGCTGAGGCCAGATGTGTTCCCAAGCCCATGTGCTTTTTCTTTTGTGCTGGAAAGCTTCCCCCCAAAAAAAAAAAAATAAACCTAAAACAAAAAAAAACCCAAACAAGCAAACCCCAAAAGTCTTTGCCAAAGCAAAATATTTCTCCTGAACCTTTCACCTGACAAACCATGTTCTCAGCAGTATTTCAAACCTTAGGAAAAATGACAACTCCAGCATGTTTTGAGACTTAAAAAAGAACGTTTTCATGAAAACATCCTCTCACGGGAGATACTCAACATGCCACCAGGGCAATGAGATTCCCTGCTGCAAGGACAGGGCACCAGTGTTACCCGTTTTCCCCAGAGATGGGTTTAGTCCCCTTCCAATTTGACCTTGCCAACGTAGGGCTACTCACGGATGTCTGCTTCTGAGCATAGCTGAAAATAATTGGGGGGAAAATATAAAAATCCTTCTACCTGGGCTTTTTTGTTGTTGTTGTAACTAGCACTAATTCTTGCAGTTTACAAGACCAAAAGGGCCAGGTTGGGGCTTTTCAGGTCTTTGGGGTTTTTCCACCTTCCTGCTGAGACCCCGGTGCCTGTTAATGCCAGTTCTTTGTGGCTGTCCTAGACCAACGAGGTGACGGGCTGGCTGGATGGCAGCTCCATCTACGGCCCCTCGCACTCCTGGAGCGATGCGCTGAGGAACTTCTCCGGGGGACAGTTGGCCTCAGGGCCCAGCGGGCGCCTGCCGAGGGAGACAGACGGCAGGGTCCCCATGTGGAAGGCACTGGATCCATCCACAGGACAGGGTGGTCTCCAGGGAATCTATGGTAATGGTGGCATCCTCAATGGGTTTTCACCTGCTTGGCTCCATCTCTGACCATGGCCAGGAGGAACAGGAGGTCCCTGGAGCTGAGCACAGAGGGGACACTGGGAAAGAGCAGGGTGGTGCGGTGAGCTGGGACATGTGGGTCAGGAGTCCTGTGGGAGAGCAGGCAGTTTCCCAGCCTGAGGGAGAGGAAGATGTATGCCCCAGCAAAGGCACGCTGTGAAGTTAAGGTTCACTGGAAGGCAGCAGATCACTTCCCAGCCAACAGGCAGAGACCAGTTGGGTGCTGGTACCTCTGATCTGAGGCAATGTCCTCTGGGGAAAAGGGCTGCCACTGACAAAAACCTGCTCAGCTTGCTTTGAATTCCTCACCTGCCTGACCTGTGGTCCGTGCTGGGGGACCTGGTGCTGCTTTTCACTCACTCGGGCTGCCCATCTCCTTGGGGGGGGGAAGGCAGGGCGAGGGGACAAGGGGATGCTGGGGCTGCAGCCACAGGGCTGGGGGTGCTCCTCCAGCCACAAGCAAAGCTAGACCCAGTGGTGGCATCTCCAAATGATGGTCCTGGCGGCTCTTGCAGACCTGGGGAACGCCTGGGGGAATGAGAACCGCTTCCTGCAGGCTGAGAGCGTTGCCTGGTTTCGGTACCACAACCACTGGGCCACAACGCTGGCCCAGACACACCCCACCTGGTCTGATGAGGACCTCTTCCAGCACGCTCGCAAGCGGGTCATCGCCACTTTCCAGGTGAGGGATGGGACAAACCTCCCCTGCCCTGGCTCTGCCAAGACCACCAGCATCCTCCCCGGTGCTGGCCCTGACCCATCTCCCTTGTGCTCTAGAGCATCGTGCTGTACGAGTGGCTGCCGACCCTGCTGGGAAAAAACGTCCCGGAGTATGAAGGTGAGGGGCATGGTGGGCAATGGCGTGTGGGGAGCAAGGGTTGGGGGACCGGGGGGAGCTGCGAGATGGGGCAGGAGAGGGAGCTTGGCCAGCTTTTCCCTCCAGCCTGGCTGCTGGAACTTAGCTGCTACCCCACAGGTTACCAGCAGCACTTGGACCCCAGCCTCTCACCAGAGTTCGTGGTTGCTGCGAAGCAATTCCTATCCACCATGGTGCCACCAGGTGTTTACAAGAGGTAGGATGAGCCCAGCAGAGCTGTGGGACAGCAGTGCCCGTGCCACGGAAGGGGATGCCTCAGCTGAGATGGTGGCTGAGGATTGTGACTGTCCCTTCCCTGCATCCTGCCTCTCGCTGGGACAGCCGAGCCATGTCAGCTCAGGGCAGCTCCGGCCAGGGACTGTGGGTCCAACCCTTCTCTGCTCTTCCAGAGACACCCAGTGCAACTTCCAGAAAGTCCCCGGCCCTGGAGGCTCATTCCCAGCGATGCGGCTCTGCAACAGCTACTGGAGCAGAGAGGTATGGGGAAGGGAGTGTGGGGGTCTTGTGGACATGGCAGGTTGGCCAGGGCCTGGGAGGGGGGCTTCACTCCTTGCTTTACTTCACGGACAACCTCACAGAGGTCTGAAAGGCAAATTGGGTGCAGAGCATGACAGCCAACCAAGGCCTGTGAGATCCTGCCCATCCAGGAATCCTCACCTACCGCCTCCAGCCGCAGCAGGCTCAGACCTCAGGGTTGAGCTGACCTGGAGGAAAAAAAATCCAAACTACTGGAAAAAGTCCATTATCTCCCCGCACCCTGGGTCTGCACCCCTGTGGTCACTGGTTCAGGGTGTGGAATTGCCCCATGTCCTCAGTCCTGCAAGGAATCACCTGCTCTTCCCATCTACCCTCAGAGCACTGGGCTGCAGCAGGCTGTGGATGTGGACAACCTCCTGCTGGGGATGAGCTCACAGATTGCAGAGCGGGAAGACAACATTGTGGTGGAAGATCTCCAAGGTCTGCACTCCCCTGCACTCCAACTGGCACATTGGTGGGGGACTTTCTTTCTTGGGGTGGTCCAGGGGCCAAGGTGGGGAGGCATGTCCCATCATCACCACCACCAGCAGCACCCAACCACACGCTTAGACCAACATCAGCCTTGTTAATGGAGGTGCAGAGAAGCTGCAGGGCACGTTAAGCATGTTACTGAGACCGTCCTGGCATGGGCCTGGGGGTGATCTCCTTGTTCAGCACAGCCTATGGCGGAGGGACAAGCCCAGCCCAGCAGCTACGGTGGTTAGGGTTGCTCCTCTGGCTCTGCCTTGCCATCACCATGGCTTTAAATCCACCCACAGATTTCTGGTATGGGCCCCTGAAGTATTCCCGCACCGATTACGTGGCCAGCTGGCTTCAGCGTGGACGAGACCTTGGCCTGCCCACCTATAACCAAGCCCGGGAGCGATTTGGGTTGAAGCCTCTCCAGAACTGGTCAGACCTTGCCCCACACCTGGACCGAGAGGTAAGAGGGAACTGATCTGGGCACAGAAAGCGTGTGGGTCAAGGGACTTTGGGCCAGTCCAGGTAGTAACTGGCTTCTCCAGCAACATAGGAAGAGGGACTTGGGTGCACACCCTGCCCTAGCCCATCTTCCATGCCTGCAGGGCTGTTGCATTGGGGTAACATGGCATGAATAAATATATCCTGCCCCAGTGCTAAGCTCCTGTGCTCCTCTTGGGGCTGAGACACTCTGGGAGTGATGCCTAGTCGCCCAAGTTCCAAGCTCAAGGCCGTGTGGGGCTGAGCATCTTCCAGCCTTCCAATACCTGAAGGGATCCTACAGCAGAGCGGGAGAGGGACTCTTTGTCAGGAAGTGGAGTGACAGGACAAGGGGTAATGGCTTTAAATTGGAAGAGGGGAGATTTAGATTAGAAACTAGGAAGAAATTCTTTGCTGTGAGGGTGGTGAAGCGCTGGAACAGGTTGCCCAGAGAAATGTGGCTGCCCCATCCCTGGAGGGGTTTGAACCTTGAGGCCAGGCTGGATGGGGCTTGGAGCAACCTGCTGTGGTGGGAGGTGTCCCTGCCCAGTGCAGGGGGTTGGAACTTGATCTTAAAGGTCCCTTCCAACTCTAACCCTTCTATGATCTTCCCAGCCCGCAGACATGCAGTGCCTGGGAAATGCACGTTCCTCACTCCTCCTGAGGCTTGTCAAGGTTTTCTGAGGCCCTGGGAGAATTCCTTCTGCTCACCTGTGTGTGGTGGGGGTTTCTGGCCAGGTCTTGGAGAAGGTCACTGCTCTGTATGCCAACAACACGGCCAGGCTGGAGCTGCTCCCCGGAGGCATGCTGGAGGCTGACGGCACCCTCTTCAGCGCCATCATCCTGGACCAGTTTGTGCGCCTGCGTGACGGCGACAGATTTTGGTTCGAAAACACCAAGAACGGGTAAATTCTTCTTCCCTGTCTGGCACAGAGAGCAGGCTGCCCACTGCTTTGCCAGCCCCAGTAAAAGTACAACTGGGACTGGAGGAAAAAAACATCCTCAGCTCCCTCAGTTCTTAAAACAGTGCGGGGAGCAAATCCTTCCTGCCGCCAGGCAGTGACACCCCACACCTCTTTTTTTCCCCAGGCTGTTCACAGCGGAGGAAATCAGGGGTATCCGTAATACCACCTTCCGTGATGTCCTGGCTGCTGTCACCAGTGCAAGCCTCACAGACCTCCAGCCCTCCGTGTTCGTCTGGAGCAATGGTGAGTCCAAACAGCCAGAGCACAGGGAGCCAACAGCACTGGCAGGTCAGGGAGGAAAGCAGATCTCCATGTGTCCCAGTCAATGACACAGGGGAAGCATAGGGCTGGCAGTCTCTCGAGCCTGACACCTGCAATTGCCCCTAAGCCAGCAAAATACGTGCAAAATGCAAGGAGTGCTTGCCTACCCCTGTGCCTACCCCTGAGAAGCTGTGTCACACTTCTCACTGGGGTGTCCTCTCGCTCCTTGAATCATAGAATCAATCGTTCAGGTTGGAAGAGACCCTTGGGATCATCGAGCCAACCATCTGCCCCGCTCTACAAATTCCTCCCCTACACCAGATCCCCCCCAAACACCACATCTCAACCACTCTTTCCATACACAACCACACACAGGTCTGCAGGTTCAACTGACGAGTGACCTGAAGCACCACGAAGTTGGCAGATGGGTTACGCTCTGCCTAACGTTGCCCACTTGTGCCTTTAATTGCAGCAGCCCCTGAAGGTGCCCTGGGTGCTGTACCTCAACACCCGCTCCTGGTCACTGGGGCTGCTGGAAGGGCTGGCCGTGTTTTCTGCAGGTGTGGTTGCCAGAGCAGCATGAACTGCACCGGCCGGCTTTCAATCCCGAAGCTCAGGGCTTGCATCCCAAGCACGTTTTGGATTCCCAGCAAGGCTAGGAGCAGCCTAGTCCCATGCTGATGTGCACCCCTCACCCTGGTGTCCCTCTGGGCCATCCTTCATACCAGCTTTCCTTGTCCCCAGAAAAGAGAGCTTTTGCCGTTCTTAGGGTGAGGTGTGGCCAGACCCAGCAGTCTGCCTGTTCTTCTCGAGATCTTCCCACACCCTTCCCATTTAACGAAAGCGTTTTAAATGGTGCACATTCCAGCCCTTGCAAGAGGCATTTGCGTCCCTTGGCACACGCTCTGTGCAATTGCACCAGAGGACTCCCTGCATTTACAGCATCCGGATGAGCAGAAGCTCTGACCCACAACCTGCTGTGGCCCAGGGTGCTTCTTGCTCAACCCCATCCCGTGGGGAGAGGTGATGGTGTTGAACTCCCAGAGTGCTCGAGCCCAGCTCTGTGCTTGTTTTGCTGTGGCGGGCGAAGGTTCGACCTGAAAACAAGGGTCGACCCTTAAAATCTGGAGTTTAACTTGAACATCCCAGTTTTGCAGCACTCCCTGGGTCACTCGGCAACGAGTGGCTCAACGTTAATTAAGATGGTACGTGTGGACGATGGAGGGGAGATGGGAAAAAAGCCTCTGACACTCACAGCCTGTCTCCCTCCATGCAGGTGACCCATGCCCCCAGCCCCAGCAGCTGACAGCTCAACACTTGGCCAACTGCACACCCATGACCATGCTGGACTACTTTGAAGGCAGCGGTGCAGGCTTCGGGATCATCATCGTTGTCCTCTGCTGTCTGCCTTTAGGTTTGCTGCTCCATTTCTCTTGTCCTCTTCCATGTCCTCTTCCACTGGATACAAGGACTGAGTGCCCAGGAACCAAGAACCTCCCAGCAGGAGCTGCTGAGTCTTGGCCACTCCTGAGTCTTTGAGGTGGCAAGGTCCTTGGGCATCAGATGGGAGTAGGGCTTTCATGGTGCAGCCCTGCATTAAATAAAACCATGTAGCATTGAACTGGGGGTGACGGGGAAGAAATAAACCCCTGTCTGCCCAGTCGTACTGGTGATGCTTCCAAGGAAGGAGCTTTGAGGTATCTCATGCATTCTTCTCCTGTGTGTCCCCAGTGACTCTGTTTGTTGCCTGGATCGTCGCTACTCTCCGCAAGAAAGATTTCAAGAAGCTACAGAAGAAGCAGGGCTCCAGCGTGCGGAGGGAGGTGTCCGGAGAGGCAGTACAAGGTGAGGTGACACTGCTGGTCCTGTGATGGTATCTGGTGATGCTGCTGAAGTAAGGGCATGCACCAAGGCAGGGCTGGGCTTGGAGCTTATTTCCAGACTGGATGTATTTCCCCAGGAGGGTAGGTAGTCAAGCAGTGGAGTAAGGTAGCCTAGAGAGGTTGTGCAGACTCCACCCTATCCAAGACCCACCCTTGAGTAGACTGGTCTGACCCCATAGTTGGTCCTACTTTGGGCAGGAGCCTGAGCAAGAGACCTCTCCAATCTGAGTCCCTTCCTACCCGAGTCATCCCAGGACCCCCTAATTACAGCCATCTCTAGATCACACTCTAAATGAAGGAAACCTGTTTAAAGCTATTGCATCAGTGGCTCCAGGACAGGACAGGGGACTGTATCTCCTTGCTCTGGACCCTGGAAAAATGCTGCCTCCCTGCTCCATGGTCTGTACTCCTCCTGTGACCATGTGCTTGAGTTTTGCAGCTGGGGGATCATGATATTTTTCTTAACCTGTCATGCAATCGCTCACAAGCTCCATCTTGGTGAAGGTGGAGGTGCTGGGATGAATAGGAACGCAGGTGCACCTTTCCAGCTGAGTCCTTTGCCTCTCTCCCACCAGCCATGGAGTGGCACGGTCCCAAGACAGACAGCTCTCTCGTCTACATTCAGCTCCAAGCTGACAAAGTGCTCAAAGTGCTGGATGGGAGAGGGTCTGTGCTCCGAAGCATCAGCCTGAAAGCCCATCAAAAGGTGGAGGTGATCGTCTCTAGCAACAAAGGGAACAAAGCTCTGCTCCTGAAGAGCCCCAAGGAGTACGATCTGGTGAGTACCACGATGCCTGGGGGTCTGATAACTTTCTCCTGGGCCTTTCACCACCCTCTACCACCAGTCACGAACACCCTGCACCGCTCAGTCCTGGGCAATGGGAGTGGCGTTGGTCCTTGAAGAGTGGGTTGTGGCCTCACAAGCCACTTGGTGGGGTCTTTCACAGGTGCTGCTTTTTAGCCAGGAGGCAGAAAGGAGCAGCTTCATTGGGAAGCTACGAGGCTATTTGCAGGAGGGTGGCCTTGACCTGCACCTGTCTGAGATGAAGGAGCAGAGCCTGATGAAACGGGCAGTCACTCAGGAGCAGAGAAAACAAATTCTGGAGACTTTCTTCAGGCACCTGTTTGCTCAGGTATGTAGGGTGTGGTAGGCTCAATACCATGGAGGAATGTATTTCTGTATTGATTAAGTAACGAACGTTGCTGACCTTAAGGTCTGGAAAGTGATGCACAAGGAAGTGCCAATACTTTCAGAGCTGAGGGACATTCTCCCTTGCAGAAGACAAAGGGAGTTCCGCTGTGGTGCTATTAAGTGTTTGAAGTTGCAGGGAGACTTTTGGATGATGTAATTGAGGTCTCCGTAACCGTCAGCGGTGTTCAGCCTGAAAGTCACATGGTGTAGGAGAAACATGGGACTTTCCCCGTGGTGTCTGCCATGAGTTTTGTGCCAGGGCAGCCGGCAGTCTTTGTGCAATAGGTCAGGCAAGTGAACCACCAACCTTCCGCTCTGCCAGCACTTATGGTCTTTCTTTTGTGGGACACGACCTCCAGGTGCTGGAAATCGACAAGTCCGATGCTGGAGAGCTCAACTTTGAATCTTCACAGAAGGCAAAGGAGTCTCTGACGTGTGAGCTGAGCAGGGCTGAGTTTGCCGAGGCCCTGGGGCTCAAAGCCCACTCCATGTTTGTGGACTCCATGTTCTCCCTGGCTGACAAAGATGGCAACGGCTACATCTCCTTCCGGGAGTTCCTGGATATCTTGGTGGTCTTCATGAAAGGTGGGAGCTGGAGCTGGTTAGTGTTTGCATCTGTTGCCCTCAGTCCTGTTTCTAGGCTCTGGCAAGGCTACCAGCAGAGTGAAGGACAAGACCCGTTCCAGCAGGTCAATCTGTAGACACTTCTACAGGTTAAAATTCCCTTTGCTCAGGGCGGCTTCAGCTGGAATTATGGGGCAGGGACAACATAACTGTGTTTTCTGTAAGACTGTCCATGAGGGGAGCCATCTCAGAGCCATCTCAGCCCCATCTCCTGAATGGGCCATGCGTCCTTTCCTTGGCAGAGGATCACAGCCATGTCGGATATCGTATCTGACTCCCCTTAAATGATACCTGGAAAGGTAGATTCATGGATGGAGCTGCTGAGTGCCAGATTCAATCAAAGCACCTCCCAGAAAAACCATTGCTGTGCGAAAGCACATTCTGAGGTTGCAAAATAAGAAGGATTGTGTATCTAACCTGGTGTTTCACCTTGCCCTTGAGAAAGTCAAGCAGAAGGGCTCCCACGCTTTTCACTGCTTAAGCTGAGGTCGGCAGAGTGCTTTCAGTCTCTTCAGAGCTGGGTGGGACTTCACTACTGCAGCTCCAGGCTCTCAAAGACAATATTTAAAGGCAACCTTGCTGATGAAAGTAGGATCTTGTTCTTACTTTGCGTCTCTCCCTCCCCTCTAGGGTCCCCAGAGGAGAAGTCCAAGGTGATGTTCAGGATGTATGACATTGATGAGAATGGGTTCCTCTCCAAGGATGAGTTCCTGAGGATGCTCAGGTACTTGTCCTCAACTCTCCAGATGTTTTCACAATGCCTGTAAACACAGATGTCTTCAAAAGCAGCTCCCAGTTTCCGTGCTTCACCCTGCAAGGGTGCTACGTGAGAGCCCACGGGCTCAACACTCACAGTCAAGAGTCCATTTCTCCTGTGAATCTGGTCTGGGGCTCAAGCTGTGGTCTCTAAAGTTCCCATCTCCCCTCCTTGCTCCAGGTCTTTCATTGAGATCTCCAACAACTGCCTGTCAAGAGACCAGGCAGAGCAGGTGACCGAGTCCATGTTTCGGGCCTCAGGGTTTCAGGACAGGGATGAGCTGACATGGGAGGATTTCCACTACATGCTGCGGGACCATGACAGCGACCTTCGTCTCACCCAGCTCTGCATCAAAGGTCAGTGGGCAGGAGCACTGGGTCACCACAGGGCCTGCAGGGCTGGAGGAGATGGGCAGCACCCAACCTCCTAAATGTTGTCCCATCAGCCCCTCCAACCCAGCTGCAGTGATGGGCCCTCAGATGTTGCTCCCTGTGTGACACCTTTGGGTTTCAGCTCAGAGCCTCTTCCCCATCCCACCCCACCCGGAGGAAGTGTGTAAACCTTGTCCACCACATCTCACACACTCTCAAGCTGCTTGTCTTTTTGGTTCCTGAAAGGTGTCCCTGAGGTGCTCAAGCAAAACCTGCACAACCGCGTCTCCTTCATAAAAAAGAGCGAGCCGAGAGGGTAAGCTCTCCTCCTCAGCCTTGCTGCTGCTGCTATTTCTTCTTCTCTTCCCACCCTGATGCACATCCATCCTTGGCCTCAGCCTCTCCAATAAATGCTCCCACCGTGTGCTCGCACGCTCAGCGCTGGGGAAGGGGTACAGCCGTGTTAGGACATGACCGTGAGGAAGCCGGACACTGCGGTGGGGCTGCTGCCCACCCCTGGCAGCCAGGCAGGCAGAAAGGAGGACCTGCCTCCTGCAGAGCCCTCTCTGCCTCCACTACGTGGGGATGGGAGTCCTACCTTGCTTTTCAGAGGGGCTGGTTATCTTGGAGTGAAGCCAGCCATTAAAGTGGACACCTCCTCAGATGAGCCTGAGCTGGAAAGTAGAGAAACAGGGAAAATTTTGGCCAGCCCTTCCTGCGCTACACGGAGCTCTCTTTCCAACAGAACCATCTCAGATGAGGAAAACGACCCCAGTCAGGACACTGTGAACCAGTATGTGGAGCGAGAAGGGCAGAATCTGAGGAAGAGACCAGGCAGAAAGTGAGTATGGCCCCTCCTCGCAGGGTGCCCTCCTCGGACACGGGTTCGGCCTGTTTTGCCGATTCTTAGGTCTCTGTGTCAGACCACTCGGTCCTCCGGGCACATGGCACTGCTGCAAGGAGCCAGCACACCAATGCTGGTGGTGCAATGTAGGGAAGGGATGCGAGATGATCCCTGCAGGAGATGCCCCAGCCCCTCAGGCAGCACCTCGTGCTGGCTGAAGAGCTGGGGGAACTACTCCATCTCGGTGGGGATGGTGCCGTAGCTGGGTCTGGTTGACGTGCCTCTATCGAAAACAAATGGAATGGCCAGCTCCAGAGCTTGGGGAAAATGGTTTTTGGAGTGTATGCCTTGCTGGCAGAGAAGGGGCTTTGCCTGGCAGGTCTTGTCTGTGCTCCTCTACCCCTTGGGATGCCGCTGGTTGACTTGTGGGCTGCCTGCAAGAGCTGCAGGAGAGACTCCACTCCTTGCTGCTGCAGTAGCCCCAAGTCTGTCTACAAGGAAGAAGTTAAAAGCAGTTGGTTTTCCTGAGCTAATTTTCCATAATAGTTCCAAGGACTTTCCCCCACCTGGGGATTGCGCTCGCAGGCTTCGCTGTTGCTATAAAAATTTTTGATTGCAGTTCATATCTAGGGTTTATGAGTCACTATCTGCACACTTGTTACGGGCTTTCAAAAGCGTAGAGACGACGGGGGTGACCTCAGGTGAATCGCTGACACTGTGCTCTGCAAGTCTCTGCCGTTACTGGCGTGTAGATGTGGCCACAGCCGCATAGGGAGGAAGGCCCAGATGTGGGCAGCACAGCCCTGAGCCATGACCTTGTGAGCTAAACCTTCTGAAATGACGCTTTCCTTCCAGTAGCTGAAGGGAGCCTAGAGGAGAGCTGGAGAGGGACTCTTTGTCAGGGAGTGGAGCCATAGGACGAGGGGTGATGGTTTTAAATTGGAAGAGAGGAGATTTAGATTAGATACCAGGAAGAACTTCTTTGGTGTGAGGGTGGTGAGAGCCTGGCCCAGGTTGCCCAGAGAAGCTGTGGCTGCCCCATCCCTGGAGGGGTTCAAGGCCAGGCTGGATGGGGCTTGGAGCAACTTGGGCTGGTGGGAGGTGTCCCTGCCCATGGCAGGGGGGTTGGAACTGGATGATCTTTAAGGTCCTTTCCAACTTTAATGATCCTATGATTCTATGACACCAACCCTTCTGCATTTGCCAGGGTGAATCAGTACCAGCTGCATGTATACACTGAAGCCCAGCGGAAGAAGTATGAGCGAAATAAAGTTCAGCAGAAGATCCAGGAGTTCAAGCGCTTCGTTGAGAATTACCGGCGCCATATCGTCTGCGTGGCCCTCTTCTCTGCCATCAGCGCTGGCCTGTTCGTGGAGAGAGCTTACTGTGAGTGCCCACCCAGCCCTGCTGCCCAAGATGTGACGCAGGGGACATGGCATCGGCTCCTTAAAGTCGCTGGTTGCGTGGGGCATGCTGGGGTGTGAAAGGTCCTGGCACAACTTCGGGCGATGGTGTTGGTCCTCCCCTGGAGTAGCCAAAGGATTACTGAGGTTGGATGGGACCTCTGGAAGGGTCTGGCCCGATGCCTTGCTCAGAGCAAGGCCAATTTCAGAGCTGAATCAGGCTGCTGGAAGGCCTTGCCTAGAGAAGGTTTGAAGAGCTCTGAGGTTGGAGATCCTGCCACCATGTTGGGCCTGTGCTAGTTTTTGACCGTCCTCCCTGTGAAGAGTTTTCATTCTTTATTCAGTCAAACCTGAATTTGTTTCAGTGGAGCTCATGCTCTTGCCTCTTGTCCTTTCACTGTGTATCTACAAGAAAGATTTTTGGCTCTCCCCCCTCTGTAACACCCATTAAGTGGCTGCAGACAGCCACAAGGTCTTCCCTGGCCCATCTCCTCCAGCCTGAACAAGGCCATTTCCCTCGGTGGCATCCTCCAGCTCCCATTCCCTTCTGGTGGCCTCCACAGGACTCATTCCAACTTGTTGCTGCTCCTCGTGTTGGGACACACTACCAAGGTGCAGTTCCACAGAACCTGGCAGAGGAGGGTAATGCCCTCCTCCTCAGTCCTCCAAGGAGACCCCATCACCAGCAGCTCTGGGGAGGGTCTGACACAGAGAATCGTGCCCCTGCCCCCACACAGCCCCACCCCTTTTCTTGGTGGAGCCATGCAGGTGGCTGTCCCCTTGTTGCAGGAAGGGTCATGGTCCTCAGTGCCGTGCACATTGACACCCACTCTGATCTCTCTTCTTCCCACCCCAGACTATGCCTTCGCATCCCCCAGCACTGGAATTGCACAGACCACCTTTGTGGGGATCATCATCTCCCGGGGATCAGCTGCCTGCATCTCCTTCATGTACTCCTACATCTTGCTGACCATGTGCCGCAACCTCATCACTGTCCTGCGGGAGACCTTCCTCAATCACTACATCCCCTTCGATGCCGCCGTGGACTTCCACCGCTGGATTGCCATGGCAGCCCTGATTTTCTCAGGTAGGTGGGCTGCTGGGGGACATGCCCACCATGAGCCACAGCTAAAGCAGGAGGAGCAGCTCACCATAGAGCAGCAGGTCCAGGCAGAAGCTTGAAAACCCATGGGGAGCCTGGGAGACATAGATGCTTTGCACCAGAGAAGAGGAGGAGTTGGCAGGTCCCTGGGCACATCAGCAGGGTCTGTCAGATCTCCAACCACAGAAGCTGTGACGCTTTTCTCTCTTGGTTTTTCTCTTTTCCAGTGCTCCACACTGCGGGTCACATAGTGAATGTCTACATCTTCTCGGTCATGCCTCTCAGCGTGTTGTCCTGCCTCTTTTCCAGTGTCTTTATGGATGACGGGTAGGTGGAATTCAGAGCACAGTCCAGCCGGGGTGTCCTGGGAATGGACAGGAATGCAAGTGGAAACCACCAGGAGTTTGCTCTGGCCACTCCATGGTGCAACCTCTTGTCCCTCTCCAGGTCACAGCTCCCCCAGAAGTATTACTGGTGGGTCTTCCAGACCATTCCAGGTGAGACCACCTGGCAGGCAGATACCTGCATGCCTGTCCCCAGGATGGCCAGCCCTCTTCCCAGCCCAAGTGAAGCCCCTGCAGGGCTGCCCTGTTCCCAACACCCAGGACCTCCCAACCCCTCCTCTCACAGGCATGACAGGAGTGCTGCTGCTCGTGATCCTGGCTGTGATGTACGTGTTTGCCACCCACCACTTCCGACGGGTCAGCTTCCAGGGCTTCTGGATCACCCACCATCTCTACGTGCTCCTTTATGTCCTGGTAAAGCATCTGGGCTGGGGTCAGCCTGGTTGACCCGGTGAAATAGCTGTGGAGGTCCCAAGGTGACTGGTGGCCGTAATCTTGGCACCTCGCTGCTGCTGAGCAAATGAGACATGGGGTGGTGGCTTCTTGTTGTCCAGTGGGGTGCTGACAGGGGCTGCTCCTCCCTGCCCAGGTCATCATCCACGGCAGCTATGCCTTGGTCCAGCAGCCCCGCTTCCACATCTACTTCATCATCCCAGCTCTCATCTACAGCGCGGACAAGCTGCTCAGCCTGAGCAGGAAGAAGGTGGAGATCAGCGTGGTGAAAGCCGAGCTCCTGCCCTCAGGTAGCGTGTCCTCCCCAGCAGCCATGCACCCAGGGCTGCAGAGGTGGCAGCTACCAGCCCTGCCAGCACTCGGACGGCACCCGTTCCCAATCCCGGTGGCACAAAAGTGACTTTGGCCCCAGGGAACGTCCTGCTGGCTGTCACACGTGCTGGCACCTCCGAGTGTTAGCTTCCCCCCTTTACATCATGTTGCCCCAATGGGGTTGCCACCTTGCCACCCCCTGTGCCACCCCCACAAAAGTAGGGAAACCGAGGCACGGAGCTCAGGCCAATGCACCCTGGGATCAGTTATTTACCCAAGAAGAAGCACTTGGCCCTTGGGCTCTGTCCCAGCACAGCCTCTTCAGCATCCTCAGCCCAGTGTCTGCCTCCACGGCTTGTCCCCAAACCCCTCCCCACCCACCCTGCATCAGCTCTAATGCTCCCTCATCTCCCCCAGCCTTTCCTCTCCAATGCTCAATGCCCCCACTTTAATGACGCCCCCATCCCTGTCCTCCCTTAGGCGTCACCCACCTCCGGTTCCAGCGGCCGCAGGACTTTGACTACAAGTCTGGGCAGTGGGTGCGCATCGCCTGTGTGGCCCTGGGCACCACCGAGTACCATCCCTTCACCTTGACCTCAGCACCGCACGAGGACACGCTGAGCCTACATATCCGGGCCGTGGGGCCCTGGACCACCCGCCTGCGGGAGCTCTACGCCCCTGAGAGCCTGGCCCTCCTCGGCAAGCTGCCCAAGGTGAGCCCTGCGACGCTCCTCTGGCAACAGGGATGGCCAAGCCCAAGACAATCTCAGCAATGGGTTGTGCTCAACCCAAGGCACTTGTCCAGCCTTGGATGTGGCCAAGACCTGGGCCCGTGGAGGAGGGAGATGCTCTGCTGACAGCTGGTTGCCTTCCAGCTCTATCTGGATGGGCCCTTTGGGGAGGGCCACCAGGAGTGGAACAAGTTCGAGGTGTCAGTGCTGGTGGGAGGAGGCATTGGGGTGACGCCCTTCGCATCCATCCTCAAGGACCTTGTCTTCAAGTCCTCCATCAACTCCAAGCTTCTGTGTAAGAAGGTAAGTGGAAGCATCTGGAGGACAAGAACCCTCCTGAGATATGGAAGCATCTGGAGGCCAAGAACCCCCCCTGAGATGCTTCCTGCTGCTGGTGGACTCTTCAGGGGCAAAATCCCCCCATCACCCAGCCAGTAAGGAGCTCCATGGACATTTGTGGGGTACCAGCCCCGTGCTGAGCCTTGTCCCCGTGTGCCACAGATCTACTTCATCTGGGTGACGCGTACGCAGCGGCAGTTCGAGTGGCTGGCAGACATCATTCGCGAGGTGGAGGAGGCGGACAGGAACGACCTGGTCTCCGTGCACATCTACATCACGCAGCTGGCTGAGAAGTTTGACCTGCGCACCACCATGCTGGTGAGCCTGGCCACCCGCCGGGGAGGATGCCATGCCGTGCCATGCTGGGCCATGCTGGGCCACGCTGGGCCATCTAACGTGTGCTGATCTCTCTTCCAGTACATCTGCGAGCGGCACTTCCAGAAGGTGCTGAACAAGAGCCTGTTCACGGGGCTGCGCTCCATCACTCACTTCGGGCGCCCTCCTTTCGTGCCCTTCTTCAGCTCGCTGCAGGAGGTGCACCCCGAGGTCAGTGCCTGGCCCCAAGGTCTTGAAGACCTTGGTGTCATCCGCACCAAGGGGAGGGCAGAAGGGACATGAGCCCCACTCCGGAGTCCCAGTGAGGGTCACCAATGCCCCACACCAGCCAAATGCATCCCACCCTACCCCTTCCCTCCCCACTATGGTGAGAGCTGGCAAAACCCATGGGTGACTCTGTCCTTCCTCCGTGGGTCCAAAGGGAGGTGAGAACCTCCCCAAAAGCCTCCTCAGGCTGGAACAGACTGCTTAGCTGCAAGAGGGCAAGGGACCACGAGAGGGTTGGGCTGAGAGGAGAGCTGTGGTGCTTGGGTCCGACCCCTTTGTCTCCCTCCTTCCCCAGGTGCAGAAGATCGGGGTATTCAGCTGTGGCCCCCCTGGGATGACAAAGAGCGTGGAAAAGGCTTGTCGGCAGCTGAACAAGAAGGACCAGACCTACTTTGCACATCACTACGAGAATTTCTGACCCTGCCCCAGGCCCTTTCACCCCCGGAGCTGCCCCTCTTCACTGGAAATGCGTGTTCAACCCCCAGCACCCACGCAGAGATGCTTCGGGTGGTCATGGCCCTGGGCTCCCACCCGCCACCAGCCCCAGGAGAAAGCCATCTGTGGCCAAGAGCGTGGATGCCAAGACCCACAGAGCTGAGACTGTCATGCAGTGCGCTGGTAGAACGTTGCCATCCAGCGTGGGGCTGGAGCATCCCACTCCAGAACACCCAGCGTTCAGGTCAAGTCGGGCTCTGTTACCTTAACCCTGCAAGACAGAGCCCATCTGCTGCTGGGTGACACGGGGAATGGCTCTGAGAAGCTTTAGGGGACAGCTTGGTGCCTCTGCACAGCCTGAATTCGCTGCACTTTTTGCCCCCAGGACCCAGGCAGGCTGCACCATGTGGGTGAGGAGCCAGAGCTCTCCACCATCCCTCTCCTTGAACCCGGCTCAGCTCTCATAAGGCACTCGTTTGTGCCCGCTCATTAGTGGCTTGGAGCCTTCCCCGGGTTTGCGTAGGACCTTAGGTCTTGTTTGGGTTGGCTTCTTTCAGCAGCGACACCACCCTTTGATCAGGGATCGTTTGCGCTTGTTTAACTAATGCCTGGCTTTGCATTGCTGGGCTGCCGTTCTCGCAGGCTGTAACTGAGCTTTAATAAAGCCCCACTGAAGTTTTAAATCGTTTTCTTGCCTCCTCTAGTTGGGTCTTGGTCACCTGGAGACTTGCACCACTCGGGGCCTAGTGCTGGCCTTGCTCTTCTTACAGAGTATTTGCACTACACAATTATAGAATGGTTTGGGTGGGAAGGGACCTTAAAGACCAACCAGTCCCAACACCCCACCCTGGGCAGGGACACCTCCCACCAGAGCAGGTTACTCCAAGCCCCATCCAACCTGGCCTTGAACCCCTCCAGGGATGGGGCAGCCACACCTTCTCTGGGCAACCTGGGCCAGGCTCTCACCACCCTCACGCCAGAGAAGTTCTTCCTGGTATCTAATCTAAATCTCCCCTCTTCCAACTTAAAACCCTTATCCCTCGTCCCATCACTCCACTTCCTGACACAAGAGTCTCTTTACCTGCTCAGGCTGACACATTTTTAGGTTTTATGACCCCGTTTTACGCTGAGCCATGCTCTGATCACTTCTCCTTCTGGCTCCTGGGTTATGTCTGAGCCCTGTTAAAACACAGCACCAACTCACAGGCTCTCACCTCTGCCACGAAGACAAGCTTTGCTTTGCAAGGGCTTGGGCCATGGAAGGTTTCAGGGTCCTGCCTGCACCGAGCTCACCTGGTGACACCCCCCAGAGCACAGTCCCCAGGACCCGAAGTCACAGACCCCTTCACACCAGCCACCCAATGCTGTCATGGACACGGGCAGAGCAGGTAGGTACCATTTATTGAGGAAAGTTCAGTACCGGCCCAAGAAAGGGACTGATCTCTCAGTACTAAAATTTAACATGACTGCAATCAAAGATGAAATTATCTGCCACACTCAAACCTCATTAGTACCTCGTTAGTGGCTCACAAACTCAGCAGGAAGACCTGAGCTTCTCAGAAAGTTACCATTCACTCGCAGTGGGAAAAACCTTTGAGTGATGCTGTCCCCTTGCTCTCCCCTCCAGCGCTAAAGGCAAGCTGTAACCCCCAACAGCAGCCCCTCCTTGGGGCCCTCTGCCATCCCAGCCAGGGACAGGGCAAACACAGGGCAGCCTGCTCTGCAGTTGTCCTTCTGCCCCACAGGGAGCTCCTGGGCTGGGATGACAGGGCAGACGAGGTCCCAGCTGGCCTCCAAGACCAGCTTCTTCAACAAAAGCCCTGGGCTCTGAGCTTCGAGCTCACAGTCTGCTATTTGCAAAGAGCATGGAATGACGTGGATGTGCAGACACTCCCCGTGGAGGTGGGCTGGCCAGGCTTTGTTCCACCGGCTCTCACAGTCCCTGAGTGTCCCCAAGAAGGTGTGACTGGAAGGCAGAGTATTCAAGGCAAGGCCATGGCACTCTCTGGGATTGCCAGGCGGGAAGAGCCACGGCAAGGACAACCGCAGGGCAGCGCTGGGGTAGGCAGGCAGAACACCAACATCTCCATCCTCACTTCACCCATGTGGCTGGTGACACCCTCACAAGCCCCGTTGTGGCCATGCAGGTGGCTCTGCCCGATCCATGCAGAGAGACCCAGGCTCTTCTGCAGGTGGGGTCTGGTGGAGAAGAACCAAACTGCGTGAACCATCGCCTCTAGCCCCAAAGCAGCTTAGACTGTGTCTAACCAAACAGCTGCCAAACAGTTTTGACTCAAACTACTCCCTGTTGCTCTCCATTTGCAGTTACCTTGTTAATTACTCTAACGGTGCATCCCTCAGTGCCATTCACCCTCATTAACAGTTGATTTCCCAGCTCTATTACAAAGCAGCGCCCACCTAAGGTGCAACAGCCACACATCAGCCTCCTGCGGCCTCACGCTTCGCATCTCAGGCAGGTGCTGTGATGGGGAGTGGGGAAAGGGCCGGGGCACGGTGACATCTCAGGGGCTGTGGTCGGTGGGGTCACACTTCAGCATGACTTTGACCCCCTCGCCCCTCTTGGTGGTCTCAAATGCCTCCAGAGCCTTTTCCAGGGGGAAGCGGTGGGTAACCAAGGGCTTGACATTGATCCGCTTGGATGCGAGCAGAGCAATTGCCACAGGCCACCTGCAAGGCAAACAGAGAGCAGGAGATCATAGAATGGTCCAGGCCACAAGGGACCTCTAGGGTCATCTAGTCCCACCTCCCTGCAGTCAGCAGGGACACCCCGAACTAGACCAGGTTGCCCAGGGCCTCCTCAAGCCTCCCCCCTTGAACATCTCCAGGGAAGGGGCCTCAACCACCTCCCTGGGCAACCTGTCCCAGTGCTCCACCACCCTCAGAGTAAAGAACTTACTCCAGCCACCAGTGTGGAGCCCACACAGGCCTTCAGACTGTCTCTGGATGGATCTCCAGCTCCAGAAAAATGATGAAAATTAAACAAGGCTTTTGCTCAGCCCAGCTTTCGCTGACCTCAAGCAAGACTGATGATGTGATTTCCTTCCATGAGGAGCACCGAGAGCAGAGCTGGGCACCAGCAGCAAGGCTGGGTATGCTCAGCCTACTGTAAGATGCAACGCTTGAGATTTTGACTCTTTGCCCAGAATTAAGATTCCCCATATCCTTTCCTCAAAACTGGGCAACAGAGCAGTGAAAAAGGTGGGGGCCAGCAGACAGGCAGCTTTCCACAAAGCTGTGTGTTAGGGCCAGGGCCAGGCCAAGCTGCTGCTCAGAGATCTCCCAGGACAAAAGGCTGAGGCAGCTAAAAGCTGTGTCTTCCTCCCTGCCATGCCACAAGCCTTCTACCACACCAAACCTCTTCCAAAACACCCTTTCTACAGGGCAAAAGAGTTGAAGGCACAAATGTTATGGGGTTTTTTTTTTGGTTGGTTGGTTGGTTTTTGGCCTGCTTGCTTGTGGCAGAGTAAGGGTTTGTTGGGTGTCTTCCTTTCTTGGCACCAAACGTTGCATGGAATGGGAGAGTGGGAGAAGGCAGCTGGGTCATGTTTGCTGTGCTGGGCTCATCCAGGAAGCGAGGCATAAAACGCAGGACACATCAGACATCAGTCAGACCGTCTGCACTGCAGCGCTGGCATGTGACATGAGGTTTAACCCACTGTGTAAGGAAAACCTAGCCTTTTCTGTGTCCTCTCTCCTAGTGGAAAGCAAGAATTTCTTAAGGGAGTTAAAAAAGAAAAAGTCAGCCCAGGCTGCAGGAGACTCACGTGTTGCAGTAGCGGAATATCCCCCGGATATCCACCTCCCGCACGGCAGCGTTCACAATGGGCACAGTCACCATCTCGGGCCCCAACCCCACCAGCACCAAGGTCCCCCCAGAACGAGTGGCCTGAAGAAAAAACACACCAACATGTTGTAGTTGGCAAAATACAGTCAGCAGGAGCAGGGCCCGTGCAGCAATCTGTAAAAAAAATAAAGCCACGCTCCGTGGCTGGAATGGACTGCCCGGGGCACAGCGGAGAAGGCAGGGGTGACACAGGACACTGTCAGGAGCTCCTAAGCGTGAAACACGCAAGAAACAGGGCTTAAAAAGCAATCTCTCAAAGGTCTCTGAAGGGTCTTGGTATCTAGATCTCATTCTGAAAAATGACTGCCGCTTAGGAGTACGAGAACTACTTTGGGATTTCAAGGGAGAGATTTAAAAGTAAGGGCCTGATGCTCCATTGGAATTCCTCTTTTATTCCACCTCGTCCCATTTCTCTCCTATCACAGAATCACAGAATGNGAGAGATGTTCTAGGCCCTACATCATCTTCGTGATCTTCTGCTGTATCCTCTCCAGCAGTTCCTTGTCCTTCTGGAACTGGGGAGCCCAGAACTGGTCCCAGTGCTCCAGAGGGGGCCTCCCCAGGGCAGAGCAGAGGGGCAGGATGACCTCCCTCCACCTGCTGCTCACACTCTTCCTGATCCACCCCAGGATGCCACTGGCTTCTTGGCCACAAGGGCCCATTGCTGGCTCATGGGCATCCTGGTGTCCACCAGGACTCCCAGGTCTTTTTCCTCAGAACTGCTCTCCAGCAGGTCACCCCCAACCTGTCCTGGTGCAGGGGGTTCTTCCTCCCCAGGGAATGTCATCAGGTTCCTCTCTGCCCAACTCTGCCAACCGTCCTTTCACTGTGAGACTCAGCACTACCTTCTCTGCATCCTCCAAACAGGAAGTCCATGGCTGCAAAACAGCCCTTCCTTAACTGCTTTCTTCACCTGCTGCAATTAATTTTCTTAATTATTCTCCTTGTTTGGAGATAACTTCACCTTAATGGGAAGATGCTGTCCTACTTGTACCAGCTCCCTGCCACTGCTGCATAGCCATGCTTGAGTTTTGGGTCTCAGTGCAGTCTCTTCAGTAAGCTGCAAAGCATCTGATCATCAAACCAGACAATTATCCCCATGCTGCCTGCAAAGACATTAACTCTTTAATTATCTTAGTTTGTTGACTAACGAGCACCTTCTCGCCCCCACACCAAGCCCACTGCAATAAAGCACTACGGGACCGAAATAACTGCCATTCCCTGCGGTGTCCCATGCCACCATGCCAGTGCCACCCCTGCTTTACCCTGGGGAGAGGAGTGGTACTCACATAGATGCCAGCCTGGATGCAGGCCTGCACTCCTGTACACTCCACCGTTATCTCAGGCATGCAGCCAAGCAGGCTTGCCACTTTGGAGGCCACCTCCTGCGGGGTCTCATTCTTCACCTGAATGGTGAAATCTGCCCCCATCTCTTTGGCTTTTTGCAGGCGAGAGGCTGACAAATCTGTGGGAAGACAAAACAGGTCAAGAATTGCAGCGTTACGTGAAGCAGAAGGGTGGGGAGAGAGAATCTGAGCCTGCAGTCTCCTTCCTACCCCTGTCTGATGTCTCAGCAGAGCCAAGGTGACCAGCTGTCAGCTCTCCCAGGGGAGAAGAAAGAATTTGCTATGTGGTAGGACAAGGTGGGAAGCTGCTGTACTTCACAAGAATGTATGTAAACCACTCAGACCAAGGGGCTTCCCACCCTTGATGCAAGCACGTCACCAGCAAAGAGCCCTGATGGAAGCAGACACGTCTGGGGGCTGGCACACAACCAGGAGAGAAAAAGGTCGGTGTTCCCTCCCTCAAATCCAGGGAGCCTTCACCAAGGAGGAAAGATGCTCCCTTTTCTAGGCAGGCAGTGTAGGATAAGCGATGAGGACAACTTACGAGACACAGGAGATGCCAAAGACTTTCCAGGCACAGAGGAGGGTGTGTTTTAAAGAAGCTGAAGCGTGGACTCACAGCTGAAATCCACACCATGCAAAGCGATGTCTGAGTGAAGGAAGAACTGCCACCTCTAGACTCGAGGGGTGTCTTTTAGGGCAATCAGCTCCTGGATCTCCCAATTTCTCTTTGGTGCTGCAGGAACACCAAGAGTGGGCTCAAGCCAAACTAGAAGGCCAAGCTTAACTCCAAAGGCCGTGCACACCCATGCCGTGAGAAGAAACCACGCGGCCAAACGCTGGCAGAACCTCAGTGCAGGGAAAAGCAAAAGGCAGGAGGAGCAGGAGGGGAGAACTGCCAGGGCAGCTCTGAGCTACACTGTCCCCGTTCGAACAGCGCGGTTGTGTCTCACCAAAGCTGCCACTGTCTAAGACTACTCTGCCCAGTGTCTCTGGCAATGGCTCTTTCATGAAGCAGCTTCACTAAACCCCATGTTATACACACACTCAGCAAGTTAACCTCAGGAGAAGCCTACGAGGCAAAAAAACCACCCATTGCTTTTGCATCTTCCTTCTCTGGCTCTCAAGATTATGTGCTGTTGCTCACACCCTCGAGGATACCTCACAAAGGGCACTAAGCAGAGAGAAGATTGGCTCTGACCTTGCTCCCTGATGACCCAGAAATGACCTAGGTACGGACAGCGCTACACGGAGAAGCCTTTCTGACAGGAGACAGCAGGCTCAGAGGATCATTAACATGGCCATTTCACTTCTAGAGGTACCAGATGAGAGCAGGTCACAAGCTCTCTGAGGGCTTCCAGCAGATGCTTCAGCCAAGCAAACTGCAGGATGCATTAGTTGCCAACACTAAGTGCATCCCTGCTGTTAGGATCTCTCCCATCCTTTTACCCTCCTTGTAACAGCACCGGAGGCTGCTGAGATCTCCCAAGCAGTTTCTGACACAGACAAACGAGCAGGCAAGGCCATTAAAAAAAAGTGGTGGGAGTGGATCTGGTAATATGGTGGACCTCACACACCCCATTAACACAGAACACCAAAGCTGGTGATGATAGATGTCTGCAAAGGCATGGCTGTACTCTGGTACTCTGCTGAAAAGGATCTTGACAGCACGGTCAGTATCTTTTCAGAGACTCACAGAATGGTTAGAGTTGGAAGGGACCTTAAAGACCATCCAGTTCCAACCCCCCTGCCAGGGACACCTCCCACCAGAGCAAACTGCTCCAAGCCCTGTCCAACCTGGCCTTTTGAAGATCCACAAAATGGTCTGTACCACAGGGCAAGCTGCCCTGGCAGGCAGCCACACTGTTTGTGTCTTCTCTTCCATGTCCCATGGAAGGAAGCCTCCTATCCCTCTCCAGGTACCACTGGTGACCAGGACATCTCTGGAGATAAGGAGGTGGACAGCAGACAAGAAGAACAGCATCTTCCAGGCAGAAACAACCTCTTTGCCTTTCACTACGGGGGCCTGTGTGATGGCACTGGAAAAGCTATCTGGATCAAAGGTGGAAACTGATCTGTAACAGTCAGAGTTTTGCTAGACCCAAAACAGACAGGTAAGCAACATCCTAGGCTTGAAGGCTTGGAAAATGACACATTTGCCGGGGGCACACTCCTCTCCAGGACACACAGTGCACCCACCTACCACAAAAAGGAAAATACCCTTCTCATCCGGGCACAGTCTTCAGAGAAGTCAGAGATGGAGGTAAGGGGAACTTATCAAGGGAAAAAGAGAAGGAGGACAAGGTCACTGCTCCAACATGAGCAGCTCTGACTCAGCCCCAGCACGGGGAGGAAGCCAGGCCAGATGACCTACCCTGCCCATGACAGCAAGTGTGACGTTATTGATGGCCGGGGCAGGTGATGGCCATGCCCACACTGATGGCAGAAGCACTCAGGGTGCCAGGGGTGGGCACACCCACCAAGATAAGCACCCAGGAGACCGGTGGAGGGAGTTTCAAGAAAGGGTAACAGAGGGTAATAAAATGCAGAAAAAGGAAGGAGAAGTCAAGGCTGGAAAATCAGGGCAGCATCACCCTGGAAGGTTCAACATGGGCTCTCGTTCCTGGGGCTGCAGGAAGCATTAGTCATGTCTGTCCCTCCCAGGCTGTGAGCGCTGGGCCTCAGGACATGTGTACAGTCATGACCCTCTGCCAGCCGAGCTGCACCCACAGACCTCTCACACACTTCTGAGGTGCTCAAAATGCTAAGAAACTAATTCTGCCTGGCATGGCTGGTGTCCCCCAAATCTCAGTGTACAGCAAGGAGACCACAGGGGCTTAACACAGCTCCCAGCAATGGACCAATCTCCCCATGAAGTTTGGTCTCGAAACACCAGGCCGCAGCAGACCCAGCTGGATTCAGCCATTTGGAGAATCTGCCCGGTCACTGCTTGATACTGTCTCTTGGGCAGAAATACATCCAGAAGCAAAGCCCTGGAGCAACAGGGCCTGACAGCCAGTGCCTTTCAAAGCAGCCACAGAAGTCACTCTCTGGCAGCAAAAAAAAAACCACCAAAACCCATTTTTCCTGTAGTTGGTCTCTCTTTTGCTGACCTGCTCGGGAAGGAAGTCCTCGTGTCAGAGAGCAATCCAGGACCCAGCAGCGATGCTGTCAGACCTGGTCAGGGCTGTGGTAACCCCTCAGTTCATGTGGCCTAAGTGAATCACCACTAAGCACATACTGAAGCTGGCAGATCTCCAGGTCATCGAACAAGAAGGTTACCCCATGGTTTAGAGCTCCAGACACTTGTGAGTCTTGAGAAGAACCAATTCACTTGGATTTTAAACTTTATTGCGGCTGAACCCCACACAATTCTTGGGAAACAGGTCAATTAAAGGGTTGCATCTTGCCTCTAGTTTGTTTTCACTTCCTGGTGGCTGGAACTAATGAAAGTTCTGCTCCCACGGAAGTTATCAAATTACATTTAAGCTGCTCGTGGTGGTTTATGAGCCAATTTAATATGCAAATATTCTTGAAGCTCTCACACTTCCTATGTTGATCTTCTTCCACAAAGGAGTTGAACTCTGTCCAATTATTCATCTTCCCTGACCTTGACTTCCAGAGTTTTTGGAGGAACTGGCACCCAGGACTTGAGATTTAGATAGCACGAGGGGAACAGTTTCCCTTAAGTAAGAATTACTAAGTGTACCTTTAGTGACAGAGTAAGGCAAGACAGCCTAACACCACCACTTGAAAACCCCAAGTGTCGCTCCACTTGCTGGGGAATAAGGCTACTTTTTTACATGTCTCTAAAGAGAAAAGCAACTTTCCAGAGCAACAGCAATGTCCACAGCAAGGCAGAAGGCCAGGAGAAGGTTGCCCATAAATACTGATCACACACAGAGAAAGCCAAAGACCTTAGGGAAGAGAAGACGAGGACCCATGAGGCAAACTGACCTCCTGCACCCATTAAACACATCAAATCCCATCTCTGAAAAGGAAGAACACCAGTCTTCCAGGAATAAAGCACTTTAAGGCAAAGAGCAAAGGTTATCAGAAATGCTAATACCTTTTATCAGGCAAGCTGCCTTATCTGGGGGAAAGGCAAGCTTTGGCACACACAAGCTTTTGGAAGGGTAAGGCTGAGCATTAAGTCTCTAGCTACAGCACAAGCTGCTCTCCGGGAGTCCCAGAGAAGGGATCCGACCCCTCGGCAGAGACCTAACTTCCCAAAATACACCGACTCTAGGGGTGCCAAAGACACTCACCACAGAAGCTTTAAGAGGCGAGTTTTCCCCAAGTCAGGAAAAAGCCCTTCTAGCTGTTTCTATATTTGTATGTGGCTTGTCAGACACAAACATTTAAAGCCTTAAATGCTGTGCAGACAAAGCTCTTTACAAAGCTCTTCACAGACAAACACATCATAGAAACTCCAGGCAATGAATTCAAGCAATCTGGTAGCAAAGTTCAAGAGGGCTTTTGTGAGCCGACAGTCACCTCGCAGGTGTTGGCTCCTAAAGCCAACACCACAAGCAGTTCCTTGAGAAGGGCAGCAAAATCCCCAGCGGCAACGAGCCAAACCAAACCCATTCCTTAGTTTGTGTTAGGTAAAAGTATTTGACTGTGGACAGCACCTCCAGGGCTGTCTCCGAGCATCTCTGCCAAACACCGCTCAGGTGGGAGATGTTGACAAGTCAGGATGGTTCCCTAAGCCCAGACACAAAGATAAGAAGGGGTTAATTCCACGTAGCCAAGCTTGCTGACCTAACAAACCAGGTACCAAGATCTTCCTCTGGCCACCTGGAGCCCTGTGGCACATGCTGTGCAGACCTGCTTGCCAAAGGTCCCCAAGAGGCAGAGGTGACAGCAGCTCCCAGTGTTACAGGGAGGACCAGCGATGGCACCACAGGCTGAACAAGCTGCCTCAGCTCCACCAACCCCTGCCAGCTCACCAAGCCCTTCCCAGCTCAAGGACTGGGTCACCCTCCAGCCCCTACACCAGCTCAGCTCGGAAGCAAGGTTCCTCATACATGATTCAAGAGGCAGAATTGCTTTTCCTGCTATAGCAACCATCATCCTCCCAATGACAACATTTTGCAAAATCTGAGGCCTGGACTGATCACGTCCACCAAGGACACACCTGCAGGGTGGGGCCAGCAGAGCAAAAAATGCCCCAGATTTGGCAGCAAGAGGATTTAGGGAGGAGAAGGCAAAAATCTGCCTTAGGTTTTGTCATGAGCTACCACGGAAGGATGCTTCCGCAAAGGCAGGCGGGGAGGGTGGGACCTGGATTTTGTCTCTCAACCCGAAGACAGAAACACAATAATCAAGAGGGCAAAAATACACCCACCCCGAAATGTGGGAGGTGGAGTAAGAGCCTTCTGAAAGGTCCACGTTGGGGCTTTGGCCCAAAACCACTGCAGCAACCTGTGCTCACTCTCTAGTCTTACCTCTAACTGCTCCTCCCAGCCACCACTGCTCAGAAGGACCAAAGGGTAGAGGAAACACCACTTCCAGGCCCTGTCCAAACCCCAGGTGGAAAGTTCAACCAGGGAACCTCCTGAGGCTACTCCAGCTCTCAATTCTTCTGGGCAAGCTACAACAGAGAAGAGCCTGAACTTTGAGGGGAGGTGAAGGGAGCTGGGCTGCAGTAGCAGGGCAAAGAGAAGGCGGGGATCGAACAACTCTCTGCAACAACCAGAAGGGCAGCTGCGAAGATGATGGAGACTCGGTCGTTGCAGACAATGCAAGGGGAAATACCTACAAACGACAGTTTGTGAGTCGACCCCAGAAAAAGCCTCTTTGTTAGGAAGTGGTGCAGCCCTGGAGTAGGTACCCAGCGAGGAGGGATGTCCATCCTCAGCGGTTTTCCAGGCACAGCTAGACAAAAGAAGTGGCTGCAAGCAGCAGTGGACTAGAAACCTCCAGGACAGAGTTATGCAAGGCAGGCCAATTTCTGAAATGCAGGGACCCTGAAAACACCATTTCAGTCGTCGCAGATAATCAGTGGCAAAGAAACCCCCCAGTAGGACAGCAGAAAGAAGGGCAGCAGAAGAGAACTAGAGGGACAATGTGGCTGCACGCAGACAGGGCTGTGAAAACACGTGTCCAGGCCATCACCTAGCATACAGCAGGAAGGAAAAACCTGCTCAGAGCAAACCTCCAAACATGATATGAAATACGCTGAGTGCCTCGGTGAAGACTAGAAGCAGATATAACCAACGTCAACATGCCCTACAGGGAAGATGAAACCTGATCTTCAAGGCTTGATCTATGAACCAAAGGCAAAACACAAGGCTGAGGTCAGAAGAGCTCAAAACAGAAAAAATAAATAAAAATAGAGAAGTCTGTCAGTGATCAGAGGCACCAGGAGCAAGCAGAGCTTCTGTAACTTGGAGCTTTGTCATACAGACACATTCTCTCTTCCCAAAAGACCAGCTCAAAGTCTGGAAAAGGTCTCTAGGCTTGACCCAAGGAACACTCATGAGCCTCTGCTTTTTTCTCTTTGAAGCACTGTAGCTACACCACCTGCACAGCACGTCTGTGCCAGGAAGCAGGAGTTGCCACCCTGTTCCAGTAACCCAGCAGAGAAGCACCAGTTGCAATCGGCATCCCAGTTTCTGCAAAGATCAAAGTCTTGTCCTGGGGAAAGAGGTGTTTATTAGGATTCCCTCCAGACAGGCACACTACTGCACCATTCATGAACAGACCTCCCATTGTGCTTGGGCTGCCTTCCCCAGCAGTAACCTTGAAGGAATAACAAGGAATTGGTCAAAGCTGCATACTGTGGGAAACAGGCACTATCTTAAGCCTTAAAAAGACCTACCTGTAATTACCACCGCTGCTGCACCCATCATCTTAGCAACAAGCACATTCACAAGGCCAATTGGTCCTGGGTACAAAGGGGAGAGAGAGAACATACATAACTGTCAAAGACACAAGCTGTGGGCTCTGGAAGTACCCAGGGCTCAGCATGTTCCCAAGCAAAGGGAGGATCTGACTGCGTTTCCAGGTGGGCAGCTGTGGGATCTCAGCATCAGCACGGCCCCACAGCAGCGAGACCAGCTACTGCTACACGAGGGACTCTGCAAGGAAAACACTACCCCACTCCTCTTTCCCTGGAGCTGCAGGCTCAGCACGCCCAGACACTGCACTTTGCATTTGGGCAGCTCAAAATGCAGCACCGTAGTGCAGCAAGGGCAGGGACAGCCTCAAGGTCCCCCTCGGCATCCCTGTAACTCTGCCATGACCCATGCTTACAGCAGAGCCTAGAAGCACAGCTTGTATCTCCGTCCATCCCCCTCCGTGCCCCGGCAGGCAGAGAACCCAAGGACTGAATATGTTCACCATACCAGATCCAGACACGAAGACTTTGCTTCCCAGAGTGACTCCCGCCCTTTTGCAGGCATGGATTCCCACCGAAAGGGGCTCGATAAGGGCTCCTTCTTCAAAGGTGACATTATCTGGAAGCCTGTAAGAACCAAACACAAGCAACAGCCACCAAAGAGGTTTACAACAGCGATGAGGAAAGCCATGACACTCGAAGACCAAACATGGGTCTAAATCCCATTGGCAAAATACACTCTCATCCTTGGTCTGAGAAACACAGGGCTGGAAGGCAATTTAAGAGGTTATATTGCCTCCTTCCCTCCTCTGAAGCAGCATCAAGTACACCCAAACCATCTACCAGTGAGGTTTGCCTAAGCACCAAACACAGGGACCCACAGGCTTCCCTACACCGTCCCCCCAGTACTTGGTGAGTCAACCCGAAAACTCCTTTGCTGCTCATGCCCTTTGGGATAAACCCCACAGCTGCAGGTGCACCGCCTCAAAGGCTGCCCTCCAGCTGGGACACATCAGTGGGCTCTCAGACCCCTCATCTGGGTTGAACCACTCAGCTCCACGCTTTTAGAAACACATCTTGCTGCCAACGCTGATGCCACATAAAGCAAAGGCAGCCACATCCAGGTCTCCCCATCACCTTCTGGGTGTCTACTCCTGATGCATCAAGTGTTTCAACCAGGGGACTGGTCCCAGCGCGCACCCAAGGTCAGGGAAAAGGTACAGTGGGGATCAAACACCCTTTAGACAGAACAGCACCGTAATGCAGCCAGTGCAAATGATGGAAAAAAGCAGAGGGGGGTGAAACCCTTCTGAACTGCTGACAGAAATAAATCCCAGCTTCACAAAGCCACCAGTGTGGGCTCTCGCACAGTGGGTGCTGGGAGCTGGGCCTGCAAGGAAAGTCTTTCCGACAGCGCTGGGAAGCCTGAGGTCAGATCCCATCCAAGCTAACACAGAGCCAGGAAATGACAGTTGTAGGAAGGCAGCTGTAAGGTATCTATATGTCCCTTGTCCCCTGGAGGCACCGAAGGGCTGACTCCCAAGAGTTCCGTTGCGTGAGAGTTTGGACATCGCATCTGCTCCTCCTGGCTCTGGGCATTGCCCTGTCAACGGGGGAGGGCAGCTTTGCAGCACCATCCCACCTCCATCAAATTACTCAGAGCACCCACACACACAGTCTCTCTGCCTCCACAAGGATGGACAACAGTTGCCCAACTACCTAAGAGCCCACTGAGCTCAGCCATCACCTTTTCTTGGCAAGTCCGTGGTGGCAGGGTGAGTTCATGTCGCAGAATCTGCTCTGCATTAGACAACCATGGCATTGCTGATCTGAAACGGGGAGTACTAGATCCAGGCTTTGCAATACAAACCCCACACCCCCCTCCCCAAAAAAAATAGCCAAAGTAATATTTACTCAAATTGGAGAAAAAAGGAAAACCCTGGGAGAAGGCAGCTACAAATCAGCCATTTCCTCCCAAACAAAAACCTGTAATGCTGTCAGAAAATGTTATTTTAACACACAGGAAATCAGTGAGGGAGGGTCTGGACAGTAAGAAGTTAGACCCATCCAGACCAGCATCTCATCCTGACAGCAGCTGCTTGGGATCAGCTTTGAAAGGAGCTTCCTGCCTGAGGACTCTTAGGAAAAGGGTATTCAAGTGCCTCCTTCCAACTGATTTGATGCTGAATGTGTCCTCTGCAGGTGCTAAAGAACAATCTCAGGGACGTTCCTGCTCATGGAAGCACCAGCTCCACATGGACTGAGCAAGAACAAGCTCCGCAGGGAGATGAGTCTCAGGGGAGCACAACCATAGACTATTTTTAACTCCTTGTGTAAATGGATGGAAGTGGGTATAAGGTTGCAGAGATTTATTTGGGTTTCTAGCATATTTGCCAGAGGACTTAAGCAGAGTGGCTTTTAAGCAATCAGTTCTGCCACATACACACTCATGTTTGCCGAAGTGGATATGAAAACAGATGTGTAATCCCGGGAGCACAGAGGGGCCACTCAGTGCCGCACCAAAAAACGCCTTAGCAGGGACTCTGCTTTCTGTTCCTGCCCTACTCTAAGTANTGGCTCCATCCTCCTGACACTCACCCTTTCCATATTTATAAATATTCATGAGGTCTCCCCTCAGTCTCCTCTCCTCCAAGCTAAAGAGACCCAGCTCCCTTTGTTTCAAAGGGCAGAGTAAGGCAATGTGGTGCTTCCTGAAAAGCAGCAGCAAAGCTAGCTCAGCTCAAAGAATCCAAGACCTTCAGGCACCCTCCAAAGGAGGCAACGATATAAAAAGATGTCAGAAAAAAAAGCAGGGAGCAAATGGGAAAAGGAAAATAATGAAAGGGTAAAACAGTAGTAACATCCCAGGAAACGTGCAAGAAACATGTTTGTTGATGTCTAGCACCAGAGGGGCTAACTACGCCTGCCCGACAAACCCTTTGCAAAGTGGCTGCCATCCAAGCCTTATACGTGTTATTTACGGATGAGAAAGCAATAAAACCTGTTGTGTTCGTGTAAAGAGCGCTCTTTAAATATTTAAAAGGGCCAAGAGGTGATTTCTTCAGCTAACCACCCCACAACCCTCCCAGGGTTATGTATTTCTCTGGAATTTCTCTCCCCAGGAGCCCCCAGGGAGTACGTATTTCTCTGCAGAGGGAGCACCAACTCACTTGTAGCAGTAGCTGGCACTGTGCTTGTAGTAGCGGCACAAGTTCCCATCGTCAGGAGGAGTGGCACAGAAGAAGATGGTTGGGGACAGGTTATAGCGGCCAGTTTTGCAGAACTCATCCATTTCCCTCGGGACTCCCGGCTCGATGGCCACTCGATCACCTGTCAGGGTGAAAGTAGACTGTTACTCAAGAAGAAGGTGTGCACACAGGTACAAGCAGCGCTGAACAACCACGGGAGACAGCAGGAAACCCTGGCATGAGGGGCGTCCGCTAACTGATTGTGCTGCACGCACCAGGCAAGTTCCTAACACTTCCTTCATGGTGGCCTCATCACCAAAAGAAGGAGCTGGTGTTTCAGAGGCACAGAAGACAGAGCAGGTGAAAGCTCAGCCACAAACAAACCTCTCTCCTGCTGCCTTGCACTCAGCCTTAGCAGACGAAAAGGCAGCCCTCACCCCAGGCAATCACACAGTGACCAGATATTTCAGAACCTGTAGAAACTGTTAAGAGGAAATAATTAGGACGGAGCAGGTGAGCTCTGCAGGACCTATCAGGGAACAAAGATGTCTTGATGGAGCAGCCCAGACTGCTGGAAGGACATATGCTGCAGGACGAAGAGTAATTATTAAACCGCAATCACAAGGCAGGATGGACAAAGAAAACAACCGTGTGACCACAGTACAACTTGCACATACACGGGGACACAAGACAGCCCTTTTTCTTTGGCAGAGGAAGCCATTTAAAGCCAAAGCTCCCCGCGAAGCTCTCCACCCCACCAACAGGGTTTTGGCCAGACACAGTGACAAGCAGGAGGATGGTTCAAAATAAAGAGCCATCTACACCCCTGTGATATAGCCAACAGGGGATGTCTGGAGGCCAGAGGAGCAGGACAAGCACCCACTGAATGTCCTCCCAGCCTCCCATTATGTTCAGCTGTGGGGTCTCCCAGGCTGCACGTGGTTTCTTTGTATTCTGTAACCCTCAACAATTTCTCCCCCACCTTCCACCGTGTAACCTTTTAGCATCCACGTCACCCTTGGCCAAGGAGGCCTGCAGGTCTGCTGCACCTTAGGTGAATGTTCTACCTGGCTTCCACTCTCCCTTGCTCTTGTATTGGAGGAACCAGAGAACCCAGCAACCTGTCCTTGCCCTCCATGAGTCTTCAGACCTGTGTCACACATCACTGAGGTATCTCTCCAGTGTCTAGCTCACATTCCTTTGCTAAGTCATTCCTCAGAGAGACACTGCTCCACATGTTGTTGCCTCGTTCTCTTCCTCTGAACATTTTTCACTTATTTTCTATCCCTTTGGAAAGAAGGAGACCAGGACTGTATGCAGAGCTCCAGAGGTGCAATGATGTCTTCTGACTGAGTCCTTGTCCCTTTCTTAACACCGATTTGCATTTTTCACCACTACTGAGCCAACTTTCCCAACACACTGTGTCTGAGACAAAGATCTCACTCTTGCTCATCAGCCCATCATTTTAGATATGGAGCTGGCTTTGCTGCTCCTGTTGTGGAAACCACTGCGTTTACACACATTGAATTTCACCTGCACCTCATTGCCCAGGTACCCGTAAGGTCTCTATGTAACTCTCGCTAGGTCTCCACCCTGCCTAAGCTGCAAACTTTGCAAAATTCACTGCTCAGCCCATTTTCTAGGACATTCATGAGCACAGCGAACTGTAGAGGTCACACCATGGGGCCTGGTAGAGTTGCTCCAGCGACCTCTCTCCACTGCAGGAGGCCATTTGCTCCTTCGAGAACACACAGAGCGAAGAAACATTAACAGCAGGTTGTTGGCAAGAGCAACGTACGTGGTTTCTGAAGCTCTATCTCCCTTCTTCAAAAGGCATTTTGTATCAGAGCAGAATCTGCTCTGCATTAAAACAAAGTTGCACCAGCTCAAGATAAAGAGGATATCAGGATAAAGCACATCTAAGAAACGCCATAAACTACAGTATCCAAACTGGGTGATTAACAGCAGCAGTAACACTCTTTGAAGGAGAAGGTCACACTGTGCAATTCACAGCTCAGAACATCAGAGAAATGTACCTAATTAAAAAAAAAATAAATAGCCCAGCCTGTTACCAACACATTCTCAGGAACTGACTAGCAGGAAAACAAATAAAAAGATAGTTTTGATTCCAGTTACCTGGTTTTAGGTGAGTCACTCCTGATCCCACTTTAACAACAGTCCCGGAAGCTTCGTGCCCCAACACCATGGGGTGCTTCACGACAAAATCCCCGATTCGACCGTGCTGCCAGTAGTGGACATCAGACCCACAGATCCCAACAGAATGCATCCGCAGAAGGACCTCTGCCAGAAAAGCAAGAAAGGTTCCTTGTAGAAAAGTTTACCTTCTCAGGCACTGGAGGAGCCACACGGGTGCTGTCCCTGTGCCCCACAACAAAGGCCAAGCCAGCATCGAAGCAGCCAAATTTACTAGCATTAAATAAATATACCAGAACTGCACATGCACACATTAGGATGGATGGCAGATTCATAAAACACCTGCTGAAACACAAAACTACACGAGGACTTACAAATCAGGAAAGCTTAACATGTGGTAAGACCCCCTGTCAACAAAGCTAATACAATCTAAGAGGGACGCGACTGCCACTGGAGCAAGAATAAAAGAGCATGGACATTTAATGTTTCCCTTCTCTCTAAGCTACGATTTCAGCCCTGGAGAGGTAGTGAATCAAATTCCTATCAGCCCATATGCCCAGCCTATTAATACTGAGCCCCGCAATAAGATCATCTGACACGACCCAAGAGCTCTTTAACGCGAAATACATGAACTGATGAAAGGGGAAGCAGAAAAAGCCACATAAAGGAGTAGATTCACCACTGCTCCAGCTCCTCTTTTCCAGCATTATCTGTTTCAGCCACACATTCTTTTTTTTGGATTATTTTATGCTTTTTCAGAAATGTTTTATCTCTTTATACTACCGAGGAGTGACAAAAGAGAAGGAGAAAAGAGATTAGTAAAGAAGCAGTCATCTCTTTAATAAAGAGATTAGTAAAGAAAGCAGACAGAAGCAGTCATCTCTGTACCTACCATTGGGACCTGGTTCTGGGATCGGACGGTTTTCCTATGGACAAAAAGGAAAAAAACAAAAGAACAACAAATATTTAGTTGCTTTTGCATAGCTATGGGAATACCACCTGGGGAGGCGGAGAGTCAGTCCAGGGTAGCAGGTAAATCCGTAAACTGATCAGGTTTTTGGTCCTGTGCGCTCAATCAGACATTGTGCTGCAACGAGGAGGGATGGAAATGCGCTGTTCACGCTCCCTCCCTAAGCTCACCTCCTTTTGCTCGCGCAGGGGAGTAACATAGGCATCCGTTACAAGCACGCAACCAGCTTGTAAATCCACCCTCCAAATAATTTTGCAGTAAACTCCCCTTTCCCTGTCCAGAAAAGAGCCACATGCTAAACTTTCCTGCCCTGGCGCAGCCTCAAGTTTCACCTGAACCCTTCATCCCACTGGCTGACCAAAAAATTCACCTTCTGTAACCAGGAAGATTCTGAACCACCCATTTTTACTGAATACTGCAGTGTTCATGATATTATTACAAAAAACAGGAAATATGTTTTACTAGATGGTAATAACTCAATGCATAAATCAATTGTAAACATTATTCTAGGTCACATTTCAAGTCACGTCCTCTTGTAATTAGCACGACAACTCTTTTATGAATCGAATGATAAAACCAGAACTATAAAAGTAGGCCCCAAGTCACCCTTCCACTCAAAAAGGCTGCAGGCCTTTGCCTTCACTAAACAACCTCAGCTGCCTCAAAAGGCAAAGGAATCGTTTTGTTGGTGCGATACCCACCGAGCACCCACCGGGTAGGATCGTGTCTCTAAGAAAAGCCCCACCAAAGTAGTTACTGCTACCAAGGAACGCTTCATCATCCATCTGCTGCTCAAATTTTCATGCCTCTTAGACCTCTTTACCCCAGCCCCAAACTGGGCACAAGACCTTCGGGCAGACCTCCTACTCACACAGTTCCTCTTCAAACTTTTGGTGTATACACGTTAGTGAGCCCACGGTCAGTTATTTCTCCTTGCAGGAGCATCTTCAGCTAGAAAGAAACATGGTCTCTGGATTTCAGAGGCTGAGCAATCGCTTTACAGCGGTCCTCCACATATCACCTTCAACAGCTGCTCTGTAACAACAAACACCAGGTTTTCTGCTGCCCTACTGCAGAGAAAGCAGGGCATCCCTTCCTGCTTTGGGGGAGCGCTGCTTTGCATTTTAGCTCATTAAAGAGCTTCTCAATTCCAGCATATTCCTCAACTCATATTTTGTACTTCACCAACCCAAACATCACGAAAAGAGAAATTCTGGAAAGGCGTCCTGAGAGTGCTGCTCTGTTAAAACACCCGCTGAATAATCCAGGCAGGATGGCCCCAAATTGTGTCATTCGGAGTGCAAATGAAAGCACAACTCAGTGTTCTACTGAAATTTTCAATGTTCAGAACTGTACCTGCATTTTTGTCTACATGGGGTGTTTGTTTTGTCCCACTAAGGACACAGCTCAGACCATTACTTTTAAAAAAAGTTGATCTAGATCGAATTTCTTATCACTCAGCCCAGAAAAAAATAAACCTTTTTTTTTTTTTTTCTGCCCTTTTCAATAACAGCTGTGCTGAAAACCAGACATCCTGTTAGGAAGTGAATTCTCCAGCCTGATTCACATAAAACAGGGAGTGACCACACTGGAAGACCCCAAATCGTTTCAGGACACGCGTTCTGCTTTGCTGTCCAGTGTTCACCAAGAAGTTCAAAGAAAGCAACTGGTGTAACTGAGGACCTGAAGGAAATGCAGCAAATGCTTTCTGTAAAAGGAGACATATAACAGAGAGGATACGGTACATGCATAAAAAACCAACAAATCTTCACGTGTCAGCAAATGGGAGCCTGTGGCAACCGCCTAAGATCAAGAGGAGAGTCAAAAAAAAGAAGCCAACACATAGTCGCATAACTCAGGTCAGCCATTGAAGTCACGGTGATTCTCCCCAGGGCCAACACATCCACACCCATCAAGAAGGATGCAGCAATTAAGGCAAAAAAGATCTCACCCAACTTTAGGTATCAATAACACGGACAACAAATTCGCAGTTCACTGCTTTATGTGACCTTTACGTGATCAGTGGGGCAACACAATGAGCGCCATTCCTCTTGTGGCGAAGAAAGAAACTTCAGCAAAGCCTGGGAGGATCACACCTTGAGGGGTTGCCAGTAAGACCAGGGGAATACTTGATTACCACCTCTGATATCTCCAGCAGTATGAATATCCCAAGGAAAACTCACGCATCTGGGTGTAAGCCAGTTTGGAGACCAGCAACACAGCCAGGATGGAGCCAGAATCCACCCTCGCAGGTCTCATACATCCTTCTAAACCACAAGGGTTTGGAAACGTGTTCCTGAACTAGAGGGACCATCACAATTCTCACTCTCTATAGCAATGCCTTTTATTTCTAGTAGAAGCAGGGCTGTGCACGCTTGTAGTGAAATTGCAGGTATATCAGAGGTGGCTGGGAGCCACACAGGAATTACCCACACAAATATCACTTAGCCTTTGGCACGTGTTGCTTAAGCTGTGCAGTAATGGTAAAAAATCAACTGCTTCCCTGACAATCATCCCCAAAACGAGCTGCTGCACGTATCCAAAGTCTGCGTGTTCCTAAAAGCCCTCCTGCCAGAACTGTTTGTACAGAAAACTGCCTGTCAATATTTGCCCATGTAAATTTTCCCTCCCCAACCTGACACTTGCCAAACTGGCAAACACAAATCTCCAGCAACGCCACCACCAGCCAACACCCGGGACATCCAAAGCGTTCAGTCAAGAAACGCAGTATCAGTTTCAAGCACTGATGGAAAATGAAGGCCTCGCCTCCCCTCCCTGCCAAGCACAGGCGCCGGTGTCACAGTGCGGCTGCTCCCTTTGAACCCTCCTTCTCACTTGGGCTCTGTCACCCAAGAAAGCCACTGGCCACCCTTACATGCCTGCCTTCTGGGAACACCATTTTCACATGACTGTCTAATGAACAGCACCCATTCTCCATCCCTCTGCTCCCCGTCTCCTCCTTCACCCGTGCAACCCAAAGAGTGGCTCGGACAGTCCTTAGCCATGGCCCAGCCCCAGGCTTTGGGCTCCCCGCTTGCCCCACTGGGCAGCTCCCCTCCCCAGCATGGGGGCAGCCGCCGCCTCTCCCCACTCCCACTGACCCGGCACCAGTCGAGGAGACTGGGGGGAACGGACACCCCCACAGACACGGTGGGGAGCTCGGTCCCGGAGGGCTCGCCGCCGGCGCTGCGGGGCGGCCAAGCTCGGCCCAGCTCCCCCCGCCCTGCCCGGGCCGCGCTGCGGGGCTGCCCCCGTCGCCCCCCGGCCCGGCCGCTG
>VXBJ01000116.1:66357-83206 GCA_013400055.1 Nycticryphes semicollaris | reverse complement strand
AGTCCCCGGCCCCGGTCCCGACCCCAAGCCGGTCCCAGGCCCTTGCTGCAGGCCCCGGCCCCAACCCCAGACTCCTGCTGCAGACCCAGACCTCGACCCCAAGGCCCGGCTTCAGGCCCCGAACCCAGGCCCCTGCTTCAGACCCAGTCCTCGACCCCAAGGCCCGGTTCCAGGCCCCGAACCCAGGCCCCTGCTTCAGACCCAGTCCTCGACCCCAAGGCCCGGCTCCAGGCCTAGGCCCCGACCCCAAGCTGGTCCCAGGCCCTTGCTGCAGGCACAGGCCCCAGACCCTAGCCTGCCTGGGTTTCCCCGACCAAGCACCCAGAGCCTGGAAGGCCGCAGTGCCGGGCCCCCTTAGCCCCATGGACTCCCCCAGCCACCGGCAGCACTGGGGGAACAGCTTCAGCTGTGGACCTGCTGCCTGCCCTCCCTGCACCCCGACCCCAGCCACCCTAGCTTGGACACAGACACAGCTGTCCTAGTGTTTCAGAGCATAATTAGATGCCACCAGGCCCCATCTCCCCTCATGTCACGTCTGCCCAGGTGCCTTCTGCTTCTATGCAAAATGGAGTGGCCTGGTTAATGCTGCCACTGGTGTGAAGCTGGTGGCAATGCGACAGTGTGCACTTTGCCTAAAATTCAACAAAATGTGGGCCCACGGGCTTGCCCAGACTCAACAAGGCACAGCATTGTTGGGATGCGGATATCTCAACTGGGAGAATGGCTTCCTGGGAAAAAAACTTGAGATTGCAGGGGTTATGGGTTTCAGGGACAAGAGGTTTTCAGACTGAGATGCTTGGCTAATGGAGTTGGCAAAGATCTCAAGAAGGTTATACTCTCCTAAGAGCGGTCTGAAGCTGAAAGCTTTCCAAGCTTGACTTCCATGGAAAAATAGAACATAACAGGGTATGTTATGCAAAGTTGCCAGAACGAGCTAAAAATAGCCTGCACTTCTAATAGTACTGCTTTCTCCTATTTGCGTGAATGGGAGTATCTATGAATTTCATTTCCTTCTTGCAAAAATGTTTGACCTTCCAAGCAGAGGAGGGCTGGTGTGTTTTTGTTCCCCTATCAGGGTCATTCCACCATCATGCTTACCTGAGTCAGAGTCAGCATCAAATTAATGGCAGTAAGCCCTGTGGCTATTACTCTTTAGGGCAAGGGAAGCAGAGAGGGAAGCTGTGACCAAATGCCTTACTCAGTGTTTACACAGCAATGCAATTCTACTGCCTCAGTGGATAAAACAGGAATATTTACATTTCTACAAATTGCGGAAAGATGGGGAACAGATGTCTCCTCCTGGGCACGCTTCTTTTCTCAAGGCACCCATTCGCACCTCTCCTTTTTGGGACATATTTGCAGCTAAGCTCTAAACTTGATTTGCTGTGCCAATGGTCTGCACTGTTCTGTCTGCATCCCAGCCTGGAAGTCGCTGTGAAATCCCACAGCTCTACCAGCAATGTGCAGCCTGACCCTTTGGCTCCGAAATCTCAAGAAACACTGGAGACCTGTGCTTGTGTCTCAGCTGAGAACTTGGAGCTCTTGCGACAAGTCCTTTGGGTCACAGGATTCATCTTCACTAAAGACACTACAACACTAAATCTCCCCCTCCTGATAGACTCTGTTCCCCAGTACTGCTGATTTTCAGGTAAAATCCTGGTATTGGAGGAGTTGCTGAGAACTAAGCATGGCTGGGTATGCCTCAGAAGCTGACGATTCCCAGTCAGCCTTACTCCTCCTTTTCTCAGGGAAATTTCTCACAGGCTCAGCGTTTGCCCCAGGGTAATTTATCTCCATCTGAGAGAAATTTGCCTCCGTTTCTTGGGGCACTGTTGCAGACTGCAGTTGCAAAAGCAGCGCTGCAGCACCCACTGAGATTCCCTCTGTGTACACCAAGCAGGCCAGGCCAACGGCAGGTGCGTTGGGCCAGCCAAGAAATTGTGTGCTTCAGTTGCCACAGGCTTTGTCTTGCCGCAAAAGCGGCTTCTGCGCTGCTTAGATCTGCTTTTGCACACCAGGGACTGCTCTGAAGAGCCCAGCCTCAGGTGGCTGCTGTGCCCACAGTGTCACTGCCTTGACGGGGCAGGGTGGCAGATTTAAAGTGCTTTGGTTCTGCTGCCGTCTCTCCCAGGAGGAACCAACGATGTTGGTTCTTCTGCTCAAGCAACAGCGATGCCCTCAGCCAACACAGCCCTGTGGCCAGACAGCCTCTGCTCCTGCCCTGCAGGAAGATGTGGGGAGGAAGGGTGGTTCCGTGCCAGCGTTTGGACAGACAAGAGGCTTTTTGTGGGGGCATGAGAACTGGTTCCTTCAGCTCTTCTGCACCTCCCTGCCATGACTGTCAGCACTGTATCTTCAGTTTCCTCCCCTTCTTTTTCCCGCTTTGCTTCTGGATCAGATCCAGTTTGCATTTTCCATCTGTGTTTTCTCTGCCAGTGTTTGCTGCCTGACAGCTAGCTCCAGCGTGCAGACTGGGTCTGCCCTTCCTTTGACACCAGGAGGACATCACCAGCTGTTACAAGTCCTCTGAGATCTTCATTGAAAAGAAGTTTTGAAGCTCTTGCCATGGTCCATTTCTCTTTGTTTGCCTTCAATACAGCCTCGGCAAACTCTTTTGCCTGCCAATCAAAAAAAAAAAAAAATGCCCTAACAAAACACACTTAGGACTTAGTTGCACATTTGTTTCATTTTCATTTATGCTTATGGGCCCACAGCCTTTACTGACTGCAAGGTCATTTGCATTTCTTTAAGCACACAATAGTGGTGCTATAAAGATCATATTAGGATTTTAAGTTGACCTTGCGAAATGATCCTGATTGACAGAAGAGTTTCACTTTGCATCAGCTCAACAAAAACACATGTTTGCCTTTTTTAGGCAATGGTCAGGGTCATTGTTGCCTCCCTGGGTAAGAAGGTAAGCGCCTTGTTGGCACGACTATAACCAGGTTCACTTACAGCAGTCAAACTCAGCATGCGTTTTCTTTGTTTACGAGTTACGGAACACCCCTCGGGACCATCTCAGGTGAGGAGAAGGGTGACATGACCTCAGGGAGGGACTCATTTCCGCATCCCAGGAGAGGACAGCGTCCCAGGTCACGTGCCCAACAGTTCCCCATGGAGGGTGAGGATGGAGTTTTGGACCCCAGGGTCCTTTGAAGTGATCCTTCTGCTGTCCCATGTGGTGGGGGAGCCTCAGGTGTAGTCTTGGCTTGGGCACCTTGTGAAGCCACCAATTGCCTGTTGTTAAAGCATCACATGGCAGCGCAAGCCTCTGCCTGATCCAAAATGTAACCAAAGGGCTGAATTCCCTGTAGGCTGAGCCCAATCTCTCCACCTTCATGAGTTCTCCATCTCCATGCACAGTTCAAGCAGGAGGCAGCTACTTCTATTCCCCTCCTCTTATTTACCCTATAAAGGATTTCCATGTTTGGCTGGAAGATGCTGTCACCCCTCAACAAGGACCCTCTGAAGCTGCTTGCACATCCCAGTGTAGCAATTCTGTTTCTGACCAATTAGATCAACTGTTTTCTCCCAAATGTATGCAGAAAATTCAAAGACACCCGCCCAGATCTACGAGCACTTTTTACAACAGTTAGAGAAGGAATTAAATTTAAAAATCCAGTAATAACATCTTCTTTCCCCAAAGAGAGGAGATGCCACAACAGCACCTCAACCGTAGAGCCCCCATCCTGCGACAGCCTCCTCTCTTCTCTGAATCAAAGTAAGCACAAGTGTTAGGGCTGAGTAAGGTAGGTCACAGCCACTCAGCCTAGGTTCAGATTAAATCTTCAAATGAAGTTCAATAATCCTATGGAATAGCTCCAAGTTCAGAATTGTATCCTGAAATAATAACACCGGTTTGTATTTTTAAATACTAACTCCCTTCTGAGACAAGACCCCAGATAATTTTATCTTGAGAGGATTTGTGCCGAAAAGAAGAGCTTCTGTTGCTCAACGTGCCCACAGGGATGCAGCTCAAAATACCTGTCAACAATCCCTATTTTTAAATATTTACTCGTACCCCCAAACCCCTTTGCTGTTTTTAGGGCTTTGAGTGCACCACCACAGAGCTTGTCCCTGCTCCTTGTCCTCCGAGTACTTCACAAGATGCTCTAGTGGGAAGATAAATAGAGGAACATACTGGCATCCCAACATTTCCAAGTGACTGGCTGGGTGAGGGCAGAAGATCCTGGGAGCCTTTGTTGCTGCTGGTTATAAATTTTGCAGTGTCATTCTGTTCAGGGTCAAGAACATCAGAAATTCCTGCACGTACGTGCAGCCGCTCACTCCACTGTTTTTTTACGGATCCCATGATTTGATTTGTCAGGCGTTTCCTAGACACATAGCTATTTGCATAACTCAGATCTATAATTTCCAAAGAAGCCATCCTCAGCCACTGACTTCCTTGTAACTGCACCTATCCTTGCACACTGATAAGACACTTCATATAATCCCTGGGACTCCATGTAATGTCAGGGACGTGTGTTGTTATTACTGAGCATACGGTGCTGGGGCATATTTTCACCTGTTTTGTTTTGTGTGTTCTTCCTTGGAATATCTCAAGGCCACAGAATTGTGAGTCACCCAAGAGGCTGCCCAAGGGCAAGGTGCAAAATGACAGGTAGTCACCCAAGACGGTTTGGTGGAGTTCATGGTTTTGAAGCCATGGCCACAACCCAGAGAAACTCTGCTTTGCTCCATGAGTAACTCCCACTTTGCATGCCCAGAAATTACCCTTTTCAGACAGATTTGGTAACCCTTCCCTTCCCTTCCCTTCAGGGAACAGGCAATGGGACAAGAGGAAATGGCCTTAAGTTGCACCAGGGGAGGTTTAGGATAGACATTAGGAAAAATTTCTTCACCAAAAAGATTGTCAAGCCTTGGGACAGGCACCCAGGGCAGTGATGAAATCGATTCCCTGGAGGTATCTAAAGGATGGGTAGACATGGTGCTGAGGGATGTGGTTTAGCGGTGGACTTGGCAGTGTTGGGTTGATGGGTGGACTGGATGGGTCCCTTCCAACCTAGACAATTTTATGATTCTACATCTACTCTGGCAACTACCTCCCCCAACCTTGCCTACCATTCATGGGAGCCAAGCACTAGCATCAGTTCCCCAAGCAAGTAGTCTGCCTGCGTGTGCTCATGCTGCACCTTGGTGGACTATAACCAAAGCTGCTGGCCCAATCCAGCAGAACGTGGCCCTTGGGCAGCAGGTGTTTAATACAGGAGACCTGTCTGGATTAATCATTAATGTTTAAACTATGACCCCCCAAATGCCACAGCCATGCAATACCCTACTGAAATTCCTTCCTGAATTTCAAACATGGTATTAATCCTGCACACGTGAGCAACAGGCACAAGCAGTCATGGTTTAAATGCCTCTAAAAGACCAGTATCCTGTGCCCATACCCTCTCTCCAGCTATGGCTTGTCTGCAGTGTGTCACAGCAGTAAATAAAACCCAACTATCTGACCCTTTCTGGTTCCACAGGGCCTTCACAAGATAAGTGGCACAAAGAAACACAGTCATCAGAACCTGTTGCCATATAATCACAGAGAGATTTAGCTTACAAGGACCTAGTGGAGGGTCTCGCATCTATCCCCTGGCCAAAGCAGCGTTAACGTCAAAGCCACATGAGGTTGCTCAGGGATTTGTCCAGCCCAGTAGTGATGTTCTCATGGCTGGCTATCCCTTTCCAAACCTTTGGTCCTGACACACAGCTGCACCATGCTTATGGTGAGCATTTTTTTTCCTTTCCAGAAGTGTCCTTACTGCAATTTGAGCTGTTGCCTCTAGTACTTTCTCTCAGAATCTCTGAGAAAAGTCTGGGTCTGTCTTCTGTATATCCTCCCTCTAGGTAACTGAAGGCAACAATTATATACCCTAGAAACCTTATTTTCTCAGTTGAGACAAGTTCAGCTCCTTCAGCATCTCTTCATATTCCAGGTATTCCAGTCTCAACCGTCTTAGTGACCTTCTGTTGAACTTTGCAGTCAACCAACCTTTCCAACACCCCTCTGGAAGGATGGACTTAAGGTCCTGCTTCCATGAACATGGGTGAAATCAAGCGGTCAGTGATGTTACTTTCCCCTCCATTGCAGCATCCCTTTCTCCCTGTACCACCCTGAAGCCATCTGTCTGCAGAAGTGTGACTATCTCGTTCATTTCTGTGGCTTTTTCTGCTTGTTTGTTTTCTGCTACTTGCACCACACCATTAAGACACAGTCACATGGAATTAAGGTTCGGCCCCAGCCAGGTGATTTGGTCCCGACTCACCAGTGCAGTCAACGGCCTATGTTTTGGGCTTCTAGTATTTCTGGTTTTCCTTAGGAAAGAACCATGATTTTTGATGAGAGAGGGGCAGAGAAGCTGCTTGAATGCTTCTCAGATCTTTTCTCATGTTCATGATGTAACCCTCTCTGAAATCATCATTAAATCCTCACGGGCAGCTGGGTCCTGATAGATCTATGTGGGCCAGATGAGGCTAGTTTGGGGGGAGCTGTTTCCTACCTGGGAGACCGGCTGAAAGAGCAGCAAGCTCCCTATGAGTGAAGTAGAGGAATGGGACAACAGAGGGGCTTGGTGAGAGATGTGGGTCAATATCTGGAGAAGGACTAGCTATAAGGAGGCTTGAAGGCAGCGGGGACCCTGGACCATGTCGTGCTGGAGACAGGGGGGGTAGTAAGGAACAGGAATGGAGCTTGGATAATGCATAAGGAAGCTGCTACGTTCTCCACACAGGCTATGCGGAAGGTCCAGCTACTTTCAGCAGGGATCAATACTCCAAGACAGGGCTCCTGGTGATAAGGAATTTTTGCACTTTGTCTCTCTCTAGTGCTGGGTGTGTTTCCTGTCCTTATTTAGCACTAGCAGCGCTGAGCTGGTGGCAGTTGTTTGCTTTGGTTTGGAGCCATATCTAATCAATGTTTCCACCATCCACCAGCAGATACAATGCCAGCAGTATGAAGGAATACTATAGAAAAACCCACATGTCTTTAAACACATCTCAAATAACTTAAGTGCTGTGGAATGAATCATAAACCACACTCCCTTGACAGATGAGGAAACACTGAGAAACAAAAACATCAAACACAGCTAGGAAGGTAGGTACAAGCTTGTTGCCCTACCCTTCAAGATCTGTTTGGGAAATTAATAAAAATGCGCTGACGCTCTTTCTTGTTAAACAAGGTGACCTATTTACCATAAATGCGACCACCCAGGGCTAGAAATGAATGCTCAATCTCACAGGGGACTGAGTAGCTTCCTCTTCCCAGCAGGTGAAGCTCTTGTTTCTAGTGTGGCGTGGACCCCGTTTCTGAGACAGATATGAGCAGGGGGCCAAGTATTTGCCCCAGTGGAATTTCTCTGTCTTGGCCCTTGGGTAGCATTAATAGCCCATATGGGCACAAGAGGTTGAGACTTAGGGTACCTGGGTGTATGTCCAGGGGGAAGATGCTGAGAGAAGAAAAAAGCTCTGCACCATGAGCAGATGAGACAAATGCAAGCGGTCCGTGCTATGAGCATCCTTGTGCCCAGCAGCAGGGACTTGGATACACCAGGAGCAGGGACAGGCTCCTGAATGCTTCCTCGGTTTAATGGGGGCAATAGCAGGATGCCACTGACATAAAAATCTACCCAGATAGCAAGAGCCCTGCTTGGAGAGTAAAACCCAAATGCAGATTGAAGATGCATTGTAAATCCAGTGGTAAGCTGGGAAGCTTTGGCATCTCCGAGTGCCTGGAAAGCTTGCCCAATGTCAACAAAAAAAGGCCTTGGACAGCACAGCAATTTCCTATCTTCCCAGAAACCTGAGGAGCCTGGCAGTGAGATCTACCAGGAGGATTCTCCTCCTTGTTTAATCTTATCCTGAGTACAGAGAGGTGTGACATTCTTGTCTTTCTCTGCTCTCCTCCCAAGGAGGGAAAAGATTAATCAAACATAATCTACGGTAACTGATGGCGTGGGCTGTGGCAATGCACATCTGTGCTCCAAGCCTGATGGATGTCAAGAGCAAAGGGCACCTTATGACGTAGATTCCTCCAGAAGATAACCAGAGGCTGCTCTAAAATTAGAACAACATGGGCAAACCCAGGTGCTACCTTATGTCTGCCTCATTGCTGCACAAAACTCCCATTCCCAAAGCATCAGAATGACTCGGAGTGTCCTCTCTTACTGATGAGAATAGCAGGACTTTGGATGAAATAAACTCCTCCTTTCCAATGACTGCAGACTGCCTAACGACAGATGTTTATGTAGTTCTAGCTTGCTGGCCAAACTGCCAACGACTCGGGGAGCACATCTGCTAAGGGAAGGGAGCAGCCCAGGGAGATCCCAAAATCACTGCCCACCCTGAAACCTTCAGCCTCAGGAAATGCAGCTCCCATTCAGTCCCTCTCTTATCTGCTGATAAAGGGCCATTCCCATTTATGAGCCTGGGAGGATATCCTAAGGACAGGAATGGCCTGTCCTACATACTTTTCATAAAAGTAATGCATAATATCTGCCACCTCCTAATGCAAACACCTTAGGAAAAAAACCAGCATTAGAATGAACAAATGTATAACAAAGCAAATATGTGAGAGTTCAGCAGCTTCTCACCTCCAGAGGTGTCCAGAGAAGAACATGGGAACAGTAGGAACATCTCACCCTTCTAGATCTCATCCTTGGACAAGTTCTTCCCCTTTCCAGTAAACCCCAAATGTTCTTCTTGGCAACCTCCTCTTCTCCTTCAAGGCCTCCTGCTCTCCTTCCTCTCAAATCTTTTGCCCCTTTGGGGTCACATACAGAGTCACAGACAGGCCTGTTCCTTGCCCTCAAGACTAACACCCACACAGTAAACATCTGTCCTTGCAATCACCCCCTCCCTCATTCCCTGCTCCTGCCAGACCTCTCCCTTGGCTTACCCTTTTTGTTCCTCCCGGTCGTCTCTACTTCAGGCACTGGGCGGGCTTCCTGTCCCTTCTGCAACAGGCAGGGAGTCCCCATACCTCAGTGTCTCTATTATGGAGCTCAGCGTGACTGAGGGCTACAAGAAACCTCTGCTGCCTCAGTCTTGGGTGGTTCTTTGGCAGTCTGTTAGGGATCATTGATTGAATTGTCCCCATCTAAGTGCCTTTTCAACACAGTGTCATTTCAGATAGTCTTGGGGTACCTCTGGTTTTTGGAAACCACCATGATGAGATGCTCTGACATTCCTAGTACCCCCGTGTTCTTCTCTGGACATCTCTGGAGGTGAGAAGCAGCTGAACTCTCACATATTGGCTTTGTTACGCATTTGTTCCATCTAGTGCTGACTTTTTTCTAAGGTGTTAGGAGGTGGAGGAGGCTGCGCATCAGGAGGCTACATGTTACTTTTATGAAAGACGTAGGATTAGCATACTCACCCTCACACTGTGAGCAGCAGGAATGATCTGGAACATCCTTTTGTGGCCAAATAACTAACAGCTGGGTGTGGTTTGCAAGGTGTGCTGGGCTTGGCACGACCAGCTCACTGTGCACCTACGAATGGCATTCCTTCAGAAATGGAATGGAAAAGCAACCACTGAAGGAGAAGGCTGAGCATGGAAAGCTGCCTTGAGTTAAGCTGGGGAGAAAGCCTAGCATGCCAGAATGTTAGAGCAAGAGCTCTCCCTATGCCAGGAGAGGGATGGAGCCCATCAAGCCGCAAGCCAGGAATGTTGGGCTACCAGCTGGAATGCAAGGTAGCTCCTCTGCACCCACGTGAAGACCAGTGGGGCTGAAACTGAGGAATGTTCAGCTTTTTTCAGCATGTGACCTATAGACTTTCTCCCAGTGGCAGAAGATATTCGTGGGCTGTGACCTTTCTGCTGCTGCATGGCTGAACTGACCTACACATGCATGGTGATATGCCCTACTCCAAAACTTGCTCTGGAGACCAGACAAACAGCTCATCTAGAAGGCTTCCCCCCCAAACCTCTCAGCCCTGTGCAATCTGCTTGTTCTAATTTTACACATCATGTTCCTTTTGGAAATCGGTGGCTCTGGTTGGCTCCTTGGAGCCCAGATGGGGAGAAAGCCCAGGAGTAATAGCCACAACAAGGAGATGGGAAGCTGCATCTCCAGAAGGAGTTGCAAGGAGGAGGCCGTTGGGGTGATGGGGAAGCACCAGTGGCCTCACACAGAGTTGAGCTCGAAGCCATGGATGTGTCTAAACCCAAGTCTGGAAACAGAGACACCTCCAAGGACACAATGCTGGAGGAAAATTTTTATAAGCTTCTTGGTTTTCTATTCCAGTCTTGCTAGTTTGAGTTCCTTTGAGTTGAAAAGTGATCTGCTCTAGTTGATACCTGGCTTCATTATGCCAGCAGTCTTTGTGGGGTGATGGGAAGTCTGAGATCCACGCCAAGGGTTTGGCTGACTCAGGGTCGCAGCACGCCCTGGCAAGGAGTAGAAGCCTGAGGCCAAGAAAGAAACAGGACAATGCCTTGAGAAACCCCACAAAGGCTACACGAGACTTGATGGGTGTCACAGGATGGCAACTGCTCTTTTAACCCTTGGCAGATGCCCAGCCTTTACTTCCCTCGGCTAAGATGGAGAGAAGCCAGGAAGATGCCAAGTCCGGCCCTGGCTTGCAGGCTATAGATAATTAATTTGTCTTTAGGATGCTGAGTACAGCCTGTTCATTCCCTTCTTTCCAACATACCAGTTGCCTTACACGTGAGATTCCAGAGTTGACTCACTCCTGCGTTTTCTTCCCTTCCAAAGCGGTGACTGAGTGGGAAGTTGCTGGCCCTGTTAGAGAAGCTGTTCTGTAACTGAATGCTCAACCCACCTCTTGCGAAGTGCTGCCTTCCCGCTGCTGAGTCCCTCACTTCTGCTTGTCACCATCACATCTGCCAGCCACTAGCAGCTGTTGCCTGTTTCTCACGTGCTAAAAAGCTAATCACTGCTAACCATCTGGCAGCTGCTGGCAAAGTCTGAGCCACTGGGTGTCTTTGTTCACCTGCTCACTCCAGAAAATGAACTTGACAGAGCACTTCGGCTCTTGCCTCTAGTTTTCATTGCCAACCCATTTTGTAAGAGCCAGGCCACTCCTTCCCAAGACCATGAACAGAGGTATTCTTGCCATCTTGGCCATGACCAGCTTATTCTTACCATCTTGGCCGTGACCAGCTCTGCTGAGAATTCAGGGAGAAAGAATTCCTGACTTTTTTGTTATTGTGGTTGTCAGGGGTTTCAAAAGGCTGGTTAAAAGTGCACTTTCAGTTCCTTTGAATTTGGACATTTACAAGTGGCTTTGTGCAGCCAGCGCTGTGCTAAGGGGCCTCAGAGGCAGGGAAAACCCTTACATTAAAAACTTTTGAATGCAATTAGCTTCACCCAGAAACAGTGCAGCAAGCATTACATCACTAATTTTCTTATTTTCAGGTGGAAACCTCTTTCTCTCAATGATCTGTTTCTCTGTGAGATGTTTCAGAACTGCATGCTGATAAAGTGTAGCTTTAGACTTGAGTACAGTAGGATTCAAATCTCAGTCAAACCAAGCTTTAAAATCCCTCAGCAAGCTGCTGAAGGTATCACAGCTTGAGTTTTCCTAATGCTGTTCCACCCAGCCCTGCCAGGAATGATCCTGCAGGGTGATTGCAAACCCATCACTAGCTGAGCCAGGTGGGAGAAGATTTCAACAGGACAATCAAGATGATTTCATGGGTATTTGTTATCACGGGATGGGACCTGGAATTCAACAGGACAATCCTTTGTTCTCCCTCCGGGACTTTGGCAGAGTTTTTTATACACAGGTGATAGCTCCTAGGTGAAGTCCACGTTGACATGGACGTAACCAGGACTGTGTTTCTTAGCTGGGAAAGACCAGATGGGGAAGGGGAATTGTGCTTTTGGAGGAGCAAGGCCAGGGAGAACCTCAGGATGCAAAATTGTTGCTGGGTTGGAAGAAAATGATTTCTCAGAGCTGTGAGTCAGGCCAGGGCCCTCCCCCACTGCTGGAATACTCCAAAAAATCTCATCAGAGGAAGACGAGAGGATCCCAATCTTGCTGCGGGCAAGGATGACTCAAAGGGAAAGGCACAGTGTGGCTCCATGGGTGGAGGAGGGTGCTCCTCTCCAAGAAGGCAGGAGAGGTATTTTTATGTTGCTTCTTCAATCTGGGCCGAGTTGCTTGTTGTTTTCATTGGACTGAAGTGGAAAGGCTGCTTTGAAACACCCAGCAAGTAACGTGGCAGCTGGGAGGCAGCAACCGATCTAGCAACTATCTGCCGTTGCCCATCGCCATCCAAGTGCTTGGCCTCCATCAGGTCCCACCTCCTCTGGTTCCTACAGATCCTCTGAAACCTCTCGCTCCTGCAGGTTGCCACCACTGACACTAGGATGAACATCTTGAGGGCAGAGCTTTCACTCTGGTGCTCCAGCCTCACCCAAGAGGGTAAGTTCTGGTCTGCCAGGGCAAGCAAGGTGCAACAAGAGTAAGGCAGGGGACAGCATGAGTCACAGACATGTACCAAATTGCCTGCAGCAGTCTGAGAGTGCTCGTCTGTGGCAAATGAGACCCAGTCCTTTAGTTCTGTATTATTTTTTTTTCCCACTAGAAAATATCTAGAGTGGCCACTTCTGTACAAGTCAAGCATGCCCTCGGTCCTGTGCGGCGTGCCTGACTCACCAGCTCAGATTCTGCTCCCTGCTGGAGGTCTTTGTGCAGTTATTAAGAGAAATTTGATTTAGGCACATGATGGCACAGTGAGGGATTTTTGCCCGACAATGAGGAAAATTCATTCTGTGTATTTGCTTTCATTTTTCTAGTCGTCTTCTTATAAGATTGCTTTCAATGACCTTATTTAGAATCAAATTGCCCCTGCAGCATTTCCCTATAAAAATGCATGTTTTCCTACACAACACTTTCTCATCTGTTAGCCCAGGCTTTGCTCCTAATGGACTCAGTCACGCAAGCATCGGTGCTGGTAGCAAGTACCTACTCACTCTTCCCTAGAAGCACATTTTCAAAATTATTTGATCAGCAGCTGATTGTTTTTCCCCACAAAGGAGTAATAGGCATTTTAATAGTGGCCAGAAAATATCCACAGTGGCTGGAAGTCCTAGAAAAATAATAAAAGGGTGGGATGCAGGTGGAAATCTGTCTAAAATCCATGGGAGGGAGAGGTAAGGAGGAAGACGTAGCATTTTGAGGTTCTGGAGATGAATGTGCACATTCCTCTAGCCCCATCATCGCAGAGCAGGTTGGTTTTGCCCATGTTTACTCTCAGGCCCTGCTTGAAGCAGCAGTGGGATTTCTGTGGGCGAGTCAGAACACCTCAAGGTACATCTCTGTAAGTAGAAACAAAGAGTGTCAAGTGCTTTCTTGACACCAGTTGCATTTCTGAGGTGTGTCTGCCCTTGAGATCTGTTACCAGGTAAGAATCAGGCCACATACAGCTTGATGGGTTGACATGGAGCTGGTATCCCCCAGTCGGTTCCTCTGTTCTCTCTGGGACAGTTTTGTGGACCATCTTGTCCAAGGAAGAGCATGCATCCCTGCTCCATTGTCTCAGGAAGGCAGGTGTCTTCTCTCCTAATATCTCTCCTTTGTTACAGGCTCTGGAGATGACATCCCTCACAAGTTCTTGTCAGTGCTACATCACTTGGGTTTTCTCCCACAATTGTCCCAAAACGCTGCCTCTCATCCTGCCTTGTCCATGCAAGACGGTTACACTGGGAGGAAGAAAATCCAGCTTAAATGGAAGTAGTTATAACAATATTATTTTCCCCAGCCCACTGCAAAAAGCTCAAGATTTGGTGACTTGGGGATGTTTTTACCCAGAAGAGCTCAACCCAACTCTCCCCTTTCTCATCTTGACTTTGACTTTGGCCAGTTCCTCTCTGTTCTTTGGAGCTGCGAATGCTTCCAATCTAACATTCATCCACACCTACCACTTTGCCCAGAAATGAAAGGCCCATACCTCTGACCATCCCGGTTCAGAAAAATGGGGAAAAAAAACCTGTCCTACACCGTCCTCTGCGAGAGTCACCAGTGGTTGCTTCCACCCTCTAGCTCAGGAGCCTCCCATGCATTGCAGCTCTCCTCGGCTCCAATACACAAACACACACCTCTGGGAGATCGCCTTTCTCTTAACCACAGCATATTTTCTTTAGAAGCCCAATGTTTCCTTCCTGGCTTTGGATTTGTGTCTGTGTTTACAATAATCTCTTTTTTTTATTTATTTTATATTTTTTTTAAGACTATAACCAGTTCAGAAGACGGTTAGCTTCCAGTTTCCTTTCATGTAGTGTTTTAGTTTTGGTGGTTTTTTTTTAAGGGCAAGGCATGATGAGAAGCGAATACCAAGAAGTGCTTGAACGCTAAGAAAGGCTTAAACTCTCAGGAAAACATTGGCTGCATTCAGTGAGTGCAATAAATTTAACACCTAAAACAACAGGCGTTTTTTTGTTCTGAGCTGGAAACTTAACTTTTCTTTTTAAGCAAAAAATCTGTTGATCCACAGGCAAATTCAGCACATCTTCCCAAGAGACGTCCTTGCAACCTTTCAATCTGTAATAAGGGCAAATCTTTCAGGACTAGCTATTTATTTTAATTTTTTCTGAGAAAAAAAAGAAAGCAAGAGGTGAAAGCCCAGTGGTCCCTGGGATTTCCAGCTAAGCCCTTTCCTGTAAATGTTGAGAAAAGAGATCCATGTCAAAATGCTCGGTTCAGGCCAGGAAGCCCAAGTTTTTAAGATGCATCCGTTGAAATCCAGGTATCACATTTCAGAAAGGCACTGGCACAGCCAGGCTGAGCCACAAAAGGGAAATATTTCTCTCCAATTCCCCCAAGCTGCCCTCCAGAGAGGCAAGGGGACACCCGACAGGTGGCAACTTCCATGGAAAAGCAATATTTCCTTCCTGATTCCCAGGCAACATCTTAAGGGATAACACAAAAATAGGGGTATTTAATTAAACTTTAACCAAATTTTATCCTCTTTGGTCCTCAATAGCATTTTGATGTGCTCAGGGCAGAAACACAAGGGCTGGTTCAGGAACAGGATAGTCATGTCTTGTGACTCGGTTATTCGTTTGGGGCTGCTTCTCTTGCAGAACTCAGCCCCTGGGATTGGAAATGGTCTTCTTAACTAACATGCCTGCGAAGGCTGTGCTGTGGGGCGCAAGGGGGTTGCCGGGGGGTGGTGAGGTTAACAAGTGCATCTGATTCCAGAGGAAGAACTTGCTCTGTTTTCAAAGACAGAAGTTTGTGGATAAGACTAGTTGGCACAGCTGGGAAAAAAAAATAAAATAAAAAGTTAAACCATTATAGCTGCAGGAGCTCTGTTGGATATTGCAACTGTGGTATCCAGACACTTTCTGAGCCTGAGACGTGTTTCCAAAAGCATGGCAGCTGAGAAATCACCCAGGCAGCAATTCCCATTCCCAAAAGTCTCAGATGTTTCGTCTGCGAAGCCTTCATCACGACAGGTCTTCGTTCATCCAAGAGTGAGGATGAAAACCGAAAGGGTTTTGTTGAGTGGTCTGGTGACAGACAAAGCGGCGGAGATAGACCTTCTGCAGGGGTGACGGGTGAAGGGACATGTGCTCACACCCCTGTGCTGCAACATCCGAGAAAGGAAGATCTGCTCCAGGGAGCTGTTTTCCAACCGGATCCCACCGCCTGCTGTTCACCCCTGCTTTTTCAGGAAGTGGTCCTCTACCACAGAAGCCATATCTCCTCATTAGTCAGGTCTGGGATAGAAAAGCAAAACCACTGGCTGTAGGTGTCTGCCAGGAAGATGGCTGAAGCCACAAAGTTTTCTACAAAGTGGGGCTGTCCATCAACCCATCAAGGCCCCTGTTGAGCCAAGCATGCGGAAGCAGTCCTGAGTGCTGTTGATTTTGGCCAACGAGGACACCTGTGGCTCAGACTGTCTGCATCAACAGAACCTGTTCCCAAGATAAGGTGCTGGGATGAATTGCCTGGTATCCACCTGTGCTAGAAGGCCCCTTGTAAAACACCACACGTGTCTACTCACGGGTGCAGAGACGTCCTGGGAGCACTGGCAGAGATAAAGCAGCCCCTGGCCCCTGGGAGGTAAGAGGTAACAGCTACTTGGTCTTCCTGGAGTTGGGCAACCATGTTGCTTCTTGCTGTGGGAAGCAGGGCATGATCCAGCTGAGGGTGAAACCAGGGACATTGTGGACAGGGCAGAGCTTGACAACCTCTCCCAGCCATTTGCAAGGTTCAGGCTCTTCTGCCAAAACCCCTCAAAGCTCACTTGTTGCCTGCAGCTTGCTCTCCAAGGAGACCATAGGCAGGCAAGTCGTGGCCACTGCTGCTGGTGCTGAGAGCTCACAGTAACCTGGAAGTGAATGATGACCCTAAGATGTATGTCCTTTCTCCAAGCAGGGCAACTCCGTGCCACCCTTGGAGAAGCAGCACTAAGTACCATCATGCAGACCCGTCTGCGCAGCTTTTCCCCTGCTGCCTCTGGGAAACATAGAATCACAGAATGATTAGAGTTGGAAGGGACCTTCAAGATCATCCAGTTCCAACCCCCCTGCTCTGCACAGGGACACCTCCCACCAGAGCAGGTTGCTCAAAGCCCCATCCAGCCTGGCCTTGAACCCCTCCAGGGATGGGGCAGCCACAGCTTCTCTGGGCAACCTGGGCCAGGCTCTCACCACCCTCACAGCAAAGGATTTTTTTTCTGGTATCTAATCTAAATCTCTCCTCTTTCTATTTAAAGCCATTACCCCTCATCCTGTCACTCCACTTCCTGACAAAGAGTCCCTTTCCAGCTTTCCTGTAGCTCCCTTCAGATACTGGAAGGCTGCTCTAAGGTCTCCCTGGAGCCTTCTCTTCTCCAGGATGAACAACCCCAGCTCCTTCAGCC
>VXBJ01000116.1:30209-61768 GCA_013400055.1 Nycticryphes semicollaris | reverse complement strand
GGCCTCCCCAGGGCAGAGCAGAGTGGGAGGATGACCTCCCTCCACCAGCCCCCATTTTCCTGGCGATGCCACCAGGCTGTATCCCACCCAGAGCTGCTCTCCACCCTGGAGCTTCATCCCACCCACATCCCCTGTCCCCAGATCCCTACCCAGAGCGTGTCCCTTGGCACAGGGCACAGGCGTGAGCGGATGCAGAGGTATGGATGCAGAGGCAGCAAGCACACACGTGTGTGTGTGTGTGTGCATGTACACGCACACGCCTTGCACCACACTCGCACCGGTTGGGGAAGGGGACGCCCGGGGACCCTCGGAGCAGACGTGACCTACTTTAGCTCCGAGGCGAGCCGTGCTGCGCGGGTCCCAGCGTAAAAGCTTAATAGAGCTGGCTGTAAATTATTCATTGCCTGGCCATGTTAATGCATGCACTAAAGGCTTTTCTTTTTTTTTTTTTTTCTTCTTAAGGGTAAAAAAAAAAAATGAAATAAAATAAAAATAAAGTCTCCTCTATAATTTAAAGCCTTGCACGCTTCCCATCACCAGGCCCCCGTTGGTCTCCAGGGTGTTTCCGCTTGGGTGAGCAGAGGTGTGAGATGGGGATGGAGGCGGGATGCAGGCAGGAGAAAGCTTTCCCTGGATGCCGTGGGGAAGGGGGCTGGCAGCCCTGCTCCAACCCAGGCAGCCCGAGTCACTTCCCAGAGCAGCAATCCTCAGCCCGGACCCGTTCCCAGGCTATTTTTAGACCTGCTTTTTCTTCTTTTTATTCCCCACACACACACACGCTCTTGGCCTTTGCTCAGCACTGCCCTCAAAGCCCTGGGGGAGAGAGGAAAACAAGGGATCCCCAGGGTGGGAAGCTGCATGGGAGGGCTTGAGGGGCACCCCATCACAGGGACCTACTAGATCCAACCACAGGGAGACCCTCCCCACCCCTCTGCCCTCTTCCATTTCATCCCAGTGCAGCATCCAGCCCTGTTTCCACCCCGCCGGGACAACCCCCACTCTGGCCCAGGGCTGAAGTTCCCAGGGCTGTTTTAGCAGGTGGAGATAAGGCCACAAAAAAATACACGGGCAACCCTAGAGGAGGAGCTGGGGCAGGCATGAGGCAATGCTTGCAGCTGCAGAGGACATTTGCCTTCTATGGACATCTTTCCTCGCTGCACTGCTGGCAGGGAGGAACAGGGCTGGCAGGGAGGAGAGGCCCTCAGTCTCCACGGGGAAACAAAAACACCCAAAAAAAAGCTGAGCGTTGGCCTCTGGGAGGCCTCCAGAAGAACTCAGCATCCCCAGGCCCATCGACTTGCCCTTCTCCCACCATCCATGGTCCTCAGCAGCATCCCAGAGCAGAGCACAGGCAAGGGAGAGGGGAAGGGATGTGGGTAACACCAAGCCTGAAGCATCCCAACCCAGCCCCAGAAAACACAACAGACCACAGAAGAAGAGTCACAGCAGCCTCTGGGTATATTTTTGTTTGTTTGGGGTTTTGGTTTTTTTTTTGTTGCATTTCATATATTATCCAGTTTCACATTCTCAAAGGATCAGCAATTATATAGCAACTTATTCTCAAATCTTTTAGTACAAGCGAGACAGCCATGGTCATATAATACTTAAAGCACTTCAATACCAAGCAAGAAGATGCTAAAACAAAAATTGCACAATTTCTTGTTCACTATGCCTGACTGAATCATCATTACAGAAGACAACCCTTCTCTTTCAAGCTTTTAACTAAACATTAACTTATCTTACAGGATTACAACTTCTCTTTAATAATAATAATAATAATTAATTGCACACAAACACACAAGAAATTCTTTATGATGCATAAATATTTCCTTATTACACATGGTACAAAAATACTCATACTTTTTTTTTCCTCTTTTTTGTTCGGTATTCCCGTAAGGATGGCTGATTATTTGGCAGGACTGGAAGCTCTCCAATCAGAAGGATGTGGAAAGAAAAGGGGGAGGTGAGGAAGGGAGAAAGGGAAAAAAAAAATAAAAAAAATAAGAGAGGTTAGATATTTTACAGCCGTTCTAGATACAGAAGTCTGAAGGAAAAGAAATAATATAATAACCCTGACTTTAAAAGGGGAGAAGGGATGAGAACAGAAACCCAGTGCATCGTACTTGGAAGAAAAAAAAAAAAAAGAAAAAAGAAAAAAAAAAGGAAGAAACATTTTTCAAATTTTTCTGGTCATACTGGGAAGGGGAGGGTGGAGGTGGGAGAAGGGGTGAGACAAGGACAGTTAGTATTTCTCCAAGCCAAGTCTTCACCGAAGCAAGATGAAAACCTTGATGGATCAATCCGTTGGGCCAAGACCTGTTGCTAACGGTTACACAAACGCTAGAACAAACAAACTTACACTCACACATACACAAGTTAAGTGTTTTAATTCATGCCAGAAAACATGCAAAACCCATTGCCTTTCGTTTCCTTCAGCCGAGCCTACCGGGGCAGGGCAAGCCCAGGGAAGCCCAGGACCAAGCCCCCCCACCCGCCACCATCCCCATTCTGGGCTTCGGCACAGGGGGATGGCAAAGCTCAGTCGGGGAGGATGTCCTGGGGATGGAAGGAGGGATGGAGGCAGCGCACAGCCCACGGCAGGGGCCGTGGCAGCTTCACAGTCCAGGGAGAGGGAATGCTGGCAGCCCCAGGGTGGGGAGGTTAGGGGGGGCAGAGGGGAGGGCCCAGGGGGAGCACGCCAGGGCCGGGCGCCTTGTCCACTGGCCACAAACCAAACCGAGAGGGGTCCGAGCGATCGTCCCTGGCACATCCCTCCACGAAGAGGCAGGGAAGAGGAACACGAGCCGAGGAGAGACGCTGTGGGAGAGGAGCAGCAGTGAGTGGGGTTGGCTGGATCTGTCCCCCCAGCAGCACCCAAAGACCTTTCCCCACCCTGGGGGGCTTGGTGGGTCTCCCTGCTCCCACCAGGGTGGATTTGGCCCCATCACCCATCCAGCTACATCCTTGGGTGGATGCAGGGGGCTGAGCCCAAGCTCCCATCTCTCCACCCCACAAGAGCCCAACAAACCCAGGGATGAGCAAGACAAGGACCCAGCTCCAAGAGTAATTACTTACAAACTAACAAAACTGACGAGACTTCCATCCTTGCTGGGTAGCTTCGGAAGGAGGATACCAACGCATCTGGAAAAAAAAGCCATATCAGATGTCCATGATCTAGGATTATCTCAACCAGAGCCCAAACCTTTAACTCCTTCAGACCACATATGAGGTACACCAACAAGGGAGGTCTCCAGGATGGGAAAGGAAGCTCCAGAACGAGCCTCAAGTACTACCTGAGTAGCATTCCCAACCCAGGCCTGCACCATGCCAGCACTACCTGGTGTGGTGGCTCTGATGGCTCATGCAAGGACAGGCTCAGGCTCACCAGGCACTGGGACCTGCCAGGTGCTCCCTTAAGGAGCACAGCAGGATCCCCCACGTCTAAAAAGGAAGTTATCACCCCATTTCAGGGTTTGCCCCAACATCTCGAGTACTTCTGCCTATTGGCATATCAATAAGAACAGCCCTCAGCTTCATACCTATGCCTGGCCCCAGCTCACTACAACACACAGACCACCAATCAAGCTAGGAAAGCTCCTCACCACCAAGCTTTCTATGATGCTTACCACTGCAGAAGTGTGCACAAGGAGGGGTTGTTTCCCCCACAGCATGCTCCCCCACTAGGTTTATACCTTTCTTCCCCCCCAGGTCAGGCCCAGCCAGGGCAGAGGCAGCTCACTTTGGGCACGTGGCACCCCAAGGTGGTGGCCACTCCGTCCTCAGCCAGCAGAAGGAGGCACCTCAAGACCACACATTTCAACCAGACAACCTCTACAGGACATGCACAGGGCAAGGACTGCTTCATCCACCACAGAAGAGACCCACAAGGACCCCCCTAAGGCACAACCCAGCCATCAGAGGAGGCTCCAGACAGACCACAGCATGGGAAGAGCTTGGTAGTGCTGCAAACCAGCAAGACTTTGGAGGCTTCCCAGGCAGGTCGTTGCCACCACATTTACTGCTCAGACGTGTTCCTTGCTGAGGAAGGACTGCTGGATGGAGACCCAACGAGCAAACATGGGAAGAGTAGCTTAACAGACACTTTCCAGCCCGCCAGCAGATGCAGCAAGCTGGCAACGTCCAGTAGAATATCACCAGACATCCAGGTGCTCCCATTTGGTCTGCAAGACTGGTACATCAGGCTGAGCCGAGTTAGCAGCTTCATGCCCAAGAGCAGCAGGAGATGAATCTGTGCTGCTTGACTGAGCACAGATCCAGCAGCAGGAGCAGCCAGCGGAGCTTGGGAGCTGAAACACAGCGGCCATCACCACTCTGCTCCCACCCCAGGTGGTGGGAAGAGAGCACAGCCTCCATCCAGACAGGCATCGAGAGCAGCAGGCACGTTCAGGGCTCTGGGTACCAGCAGAATGATGGACTTTGCTCTAAGATTGAGTTAAAAGAAAGGAAAAAAGCCACCTAAAGCCCCATGTGAACTGTTCCCCTTGCCAGGCCATCCTGCCAAGGTTGGCCCCTTCCCTGAACGAGCTTTGACTCGGTGTTCCCCTCCCAAGCACATGCCAGAGGAAAAACACAGTATTCTCTGACCAGCTCCAGCCCCCGTGCCTGGCACTCTCCCATTAAGAGGGGACCCTTGGTGGAGGACAGGCAGACCCTCGAAGCAAGGTCCCAGGTCAGCTGGGCAAAGGAGGAGTTGGAGCTGCAGCCAGAGCACCTAGCTTGGCAGAGGCTTTACAGCTCATCTAAGCCCCACATGGCAGGGCCCAGCAAGGGCCATTCGCCAGCCTCTTCCTAACAGGGCTCCTGCCAGAACCAGGTCTCCCCTGGTTGTAAGCACGCAAGAAACATCCAGAAAGCCACCCCAGGTTGAGATGATGGCTGGCAGCGATGGGGAAGATGGGCTGGCTCTTTGCTAGCTGCCTAGGCACGCACAGGATGATACCTGCAATGCGAGTCTGGCTGCAGAGTTATCCAGGAGTGGAGATGCAGACCTGTGTCCTCATCCCCAGCTGCTCAAGACCTCCAGAAGCTGCACAGAGGTCTTCAGAAGAGACGGAGCTGAAGACCAGGAGACCCAGAGACTCAGTGACAGCCCTTGGATTACTCTCCAGGCTAGGCACATCCTCTCCATCCCTTCCTTCAAACCCTGCTCCCTTTTCCCCTGTAAGAAGCAGGAGTCTGACACCCAGCGGAGGTGTCCTTCCTCATCCAGGGTCATGCAAGCCAAGACCTTGACATTGCAGCCTCCTCACAGAAGCTTGAGGGGACAATAAGCACACACCTCCCACAAAGCACAGTCGCCTGTGACAGCCAAGTCCTCCCTCCACCAGCAGAAGGGCTGCAATGCCAGTAACTGAGCAGTCCCGAACATGAGCTCGGGGACCTCAAGTCCTTCTTCTTATGATAGTTCCTACAGGGAGAAGCCCTGCAAGTTTGCAGAGGCTCTGTCCTAGCAGGAGCCTCTCATCAGGTTAGACCTGATGGATCCAGGCTCGTGCTCAGCACCACACTGGAGGTAGCTGTTTGTGGCCAGGCACACTGGGCTGGTCAGTCTCCTTGCCAGACACCTTCACAAGGCAAGTCAGCTCCCAGACAGCCCCATTGCTTGCTCCATGACACAACATCCAGTCAGTTCAGCCTTGGGTGGAGGGAGTTGAGGGCATGGACATTCATAGAATCACAGAATGGTTTGAGTTGGAAGGGACCTTCAAGATCATCCAAGTCCCACCACCTGCCCTGGGCAGGGACACCTCCCACCGGACCAGGTTGCTCAAAACCCCCTCAAACCTGACATTGAAGTCCTCCAGGGATGGGGCAGCCACAGCTTCTCTGGACAGCTTGTTCCAGGGTCTCACCATCCTCACAGCAAAGAAGCTCTTCCTAGTATCTAACCTAAGTCTCCCCTCTTTCAGTTTAAAACCATCCCCCCTCATCCTATCACTACACCCCCCTCCCCACCTCTCCTGTAGCCCCCTTCAGGTTCTGGAAGGGGCTTTAAGGTCTCCCAGGAGCTTTCTTTTCTCCCTTGCTGAACAAGCCCAGCTCTCTCAGCCCATCAAGACCTTCCTCCCCTTTGAGGTGTCGCATCAAGTGCCATGACCAAAGCTATCCTGGTGCCACACACACCATGCCTTCACTTCTCCATTAGCTTGTGAGGGGGGCTCCAGCTCAGCCACACCCTTGGCTCCACATCCTGAGGCCACCACGCTGCTCTAAGACATGGCTGCCTCCCCTGCCCTGACACAGACCAGGAAGACTTGCAGCCTGGTGCAGGCACCAGCATCACTGACACCTTACGGGGCCACCACAGCAGTTGTCAGTGCCAGGACAGGGATCACTCGCTCTGCCACCAGCCCTGTTCCTGGGAAGTGCTTGCTCAGCAGAGCCACATCTCCCCAGCAGCCAGCAGTCCTCCTCCCTGGCCAGTGTCTCCCACGCCAACAACCCTCCCCTCAACAGCTGGAAGTAGTTTCCTCCTGCCCGGCAGCAACAGGAAACTCCCACTGCATTCACAAGGCTGCAAGAGCTTAACCCCAAGAGCCACCTCCGTCCCACACCAGACTCAGCATGAGCACGTGCGAGATGGACATCCCCCACCCCGCTTTCCAAACCTAGTGGCTCCTCATCCCCTCCTGGAAGAGTCTGAGCCAGCTTCTGCCCCACATGCATACCCCACCCCAAGCCCAGCCAGAGCCTCCAGCACCTCCAGTTTTCCAAAGAAATCCCACTTTTCCTCCCAAAACACACACTGTTCATAGCTCTGGCACTAATAAAGCCTCCACTTCTGATGGACCACCTCTCCTTGCCTTCCTCCTGTAGGTCCCCATTGCTTGTATGCACAAACCCAACCAGCCTGGTCAGCAGTGGCCCCAACTGCCAGGAACCCAGCCCTGCAGGCAGAGGGGCTCAGCCTGGAGGCTGGCAGGAGGCTCCTGCAGATGCGATGATCCTGGGGGGCAGGCCAAGGCTCTGCCATGCTGGCAGGCCGAGGGAATGACCCACCAGGTCTTTCAGCCCACAGAAAGATTAAGGACATGAGGCAGAAACACCCCCTCAATAGGAAGGATGCTTACAAGACCAGCAGGAAGCAGTGGAAGAACCAGATTGGAGGCAACACTTAGCCAGAAGGACATGCTCTTAAAACAGCAACTCCTGCCAGGACAGTTTTCTCTTCACATTCCTTGAAGTGTCACCGGCACCTTGCTTCTGCCAGGGACTGGAGAGGGTCCACAAACCTCTCCTCTAGTAGAAGAGGAGACCATCACTCCAAGAGACTGCATAGGCTTGTCCCAAGAGGATTGTAACCCAGCAGGCCAAGACAAAGTGCTGCCTCCCTGCAGGGAGCAAATTTCTCTGAGGGCTTTCAGAAGACCTGTTATCTCTCAAAATACTGTCTGTCATGGAGGAAGCTGAGAGAGTGAATGGAGACATCTAAGACTGGGCGAGGAAAGCAGAGGAAGGGAAGCTTTTACTGGAAGAGATGCAGTTGTTTCTGGAGCTGCATTAGCTCACAGTTGGAAAGGAGTCTGGCCACGCCACTGCAAACATCTTCTGCTCGTCCACCCGTAGGGACCAGAGAGACACCACTGGCCGACCACAGCCAGCCTCGCACCACTGCATCCAACATCTGTCCCAGAACACAGCTGGACAAGAAAAATTTGTGCCTCTGCCTACCACCTTCCAGAAGCCAGGTGGAACATCCAGAAGTGAAAACCCTCTCCCTTGCTGCAGCACAAGACCAGGGCTACCTAAAAAAATCACAAAGAAACGATAAACAGTGCAGACAAATACCCTATAGGCACTTCACTCTCCTTGTAGAGTCCTCCACTGTCCCTCCCAATTACCCTCACAATTTAAGTTTCCTGTCTCACCCACCATCCTTATGGAGAGCAATTCCTTCAGCAAGAAAAAGAGGGAGAAAGGGAGGACTGAATACGCAGATCCATCCTCAAGCCACCTTTAGCTTGGATGGCCTGCTTTTCTTCCTCAGTTAGTCCTAGGTCTGTCTGTCTTCGCTCTGCAGCCAGCCCCAGCATCTCACGGTGCTCAGAGAGGTCCCTACAACTGACACAGATCCAGCCACCTCCCCAGGTACCAGAAAATACCAGCATGTCCAAGAGCTGCATCTAGTTACCGGCTGCTGACACGCAGAGTAGCATCTTCAATTGCGCTGCTGAGATGGCCTCACCCCAGCAAGCCACCAGGACTTCATGGTCACTGCTTCCACCAGGCTGCAGGCCACCGGGTGCCAGCCTTGAGGCAAGACTGGTGGCCACAGTGGTGGCTCCAGCTGTAAACACAGCTGATGGGAACACGACCCAGGTCAGGTAAGGACAGGCTGCAAAGGGATACCCACAAGGCACTAAGTGTTGTCTATTAGTGCCCTCTGGACACACACTTCCAGCCTCAGTAACAGGCCCTTCACCCAAACCACCCACTTCCAGGGTCCTTCAGGGGGCTGGGTTGAGGAGACGAGCATCTCCCAAGGCTTGCGAGACCCAATCAGCTCAAGTCCATCACCCAGAAAACCTCACTGCAATCGAATCAAGCACACGCATCTCCCTGGGCAATTAGAGCCAGCGAGAGCTGGGGGATGAGAGCATCGTATCACACCACGTTGAAGAGCACGCAGAAGATGACAGGCACCAATCCATCCTGTTGTTTAGAAGGGGTGTTTCAACGAGTCCTTCGCCTTGTAACTCCCTCCCCCGGGGTCTTGAGGCAGCTCGTGGACACATGCCCATCCCACAGACCTGGGCAAACAAGCGCTTCTCCTTCTCCCAGGGTGGAATTGAGCTGGGCTGCTTTTGGTTGAGTGAGCCAGGGAGAGACAGTGCTGGCCACAGGTCAGGATGTCACTTTTGACACCATCTTGGGTCCAGTTTGTTCATCAGGTGCAATTTGGTGAGAATTGCTGCCCGGCAGGTACCTGAGGGAGCTAAGAGCATCTCCTGCCTGTTTTTCCTCTGGCTGGAGGGAAACAGCTGGCTTGGAGAGAGCTTGCTCAGGGCTGCACGGCCAGGCTATGGCAGCACCAAGTCACTCAAGTTCAGGAAAACACCATAACCATGAAAGTCTTGGAGAAGACTCCTCCAGGAACCACAGAAACAGCCCCAGAAAAGACCAGAACCCTAGGCAAGTCCTACCTGACAGCAACAAGTTATTAAGTAGAGAAAAATCCATCACTGTCTCCAGCCTTCCATCCCAGGGAGAGCTCAACTGGCACAACGTGAAGTCCAGAAGATTTTGCAAACAGGACTGTGAAGTCCACTCACTGAGGTCAGGGGTACACAAATGCAGGATCTCCACTGTCCAGCAGATCCACCATGGTGGCCATTGTGTGGTGCTCCAGAGCTTAGACAGGCTGGTGTCACCCAGGTGGTCACACACCCAGAAACAGCAGCACCCCAACAAGAGGAGCAGCACAGCCTCTTAGCCCACTCCAGCAGACCTTCCCACACCCCCAGTTCTGAGGTGAGCACCAGGTCACAGGCACTGGGATATGCCTTGTGTCCATCCACAACAGTAGCCACCACTCAAGTTATCTGGCTTGCCCTCAGCTATCCCAGACGACCAACAAGAGGGAAAGGTTTATTTGGAGCACTGACCTCTCCTTCCATCGATGGGTTCTACCTCAGCTCGGTGTGGAAAGCCTCAGGGTCCTGCTGGGCTGTGTACCACCACCACAAAACCATGAGCTAGGACTACTCCTTCCACCTACCACTCACTTAAACAGCTCCCAGCTTCAAAGGTCCACCTTCATCTCCTTGAAGCCTCCAGACGAGGCCATTGCCAGCAGCAGCAGCATGGAAGCTCCAAAGGCACTTTTGGCAGCCAAGGCAGTCAGTCCCCAAAGTGATGGGTAGCTGTGAACTTTCAGTCTGTGACCCGCTCCTCGCCTTGGAAGCGTGTACCACAGAATCTCCCAAGCTCTGGGTACCCAACACGCCCTCCTTGTTTCCTATAAGCACCATGTGGTGACCACCACCGGCCTCACCCATGTTCTTACAAAACAATCCTGCGTCCAGTCCCTACACGCCAGGACAAATCCTGTCCTCAGGAATGCTGTCATAGCTGGAAGCAACTCTTTGCAGAAGAGATCCAGGAGCATCAATAGCCCCTGGTGTCTCCTACTGTCCACGAAGAGCCTGACTTAGAGGAACTCCAGAAAAAAAATGGTTTTATATCAGTTATAAGAGAGCCTGATTCCATCACATGGGTAATAGATGAAACTTCACCAGGCCCAAGGAGAACAAGGCAAGCTCTGCCTTTGTCTCTGTGCTGGTGTCAAGCTTTCCCTTTTTCCCCAGGAGACCAGCTCCGCACATCTTAGCACCCCACAGTCTTCCAAAGCAGACCAGGGCCCCCATCATTGACATCATCTTTCCCCAACATCACTACTACACAGAGGAAAAAAAAAAAAATAAAAAATAATATCTACCCAGAACCACTGCAAGAAGTGACCCAGGACTCAGTTCCTTCAGAGCTAACCACAGAAACCATCCTCCCTACCAACCAGCCCACCTCGTGAGCCAAACCATCTTCCCCCTTCCCAGACTCCCAGTTTCCTACACCACTCCCGCATCTCCCAGGCTGCCAGTTCCCTCCGTTATGGCTCACAAGACTTGTGTCCCCGTTCCCCCCCCACCCCACTCTGTGATTTCAGGCTGCAAGAGAGAAGCCAAGCTCCAGGTAGGAACTTGCTCCGTTTCCAGTAACTGGAGAGGAAAGAGGTGAGATTAGACCCATGATTAAGGGTAGGGTCTGTCCCGGTATGCATTTCTGGAATAAAGTGACCGGCAAGTGCTGTTGTCTAAGGTGCCCACTAGAATTTAGTCGTGTGCTATCGCTATCACGTCACTCACCTCCCCCACCGTGTGCCAGGAGTGAGGTCAAGGTGTATTTCTGGTTGCCCTCGAAGGGTCGTGGTTGGGGAGAAACCAGGTTTCTTTCACGCCAAGTGGCAGGGGTTGTCTCTGCCCCCGACACAACCGGGCTGCTCCCCTCCCACTGGCAGGACCTGGCTGAGCCTGGCTCAGCTGGGAGGAGTTGATGTAAGATGGTGCCATGCTGTGTGCGCCATGTCATGTGCTGCCAAGTTGGAGATGTGGGTTAGAAAGAAGGCCTGGTATCTCATTCCCCAGGCTCTGGTGGGTGGGTAGCGTGAGGCCCATGCACTGGGTTGCCAAGGAGATACGGGCTACAGAGATGGGCAGAAGCTTGCAAATCCCATGGTGCACCTTGGAGGAGAGATGGTTACCTTACCAGTCTTTCCAGACGTGGCTGCCATCATGCTTAACACTTCTAGGAATGGAACTGTAGTACAGCCACTCCACTAGCTGCAATAAGGCATCACTAGGGTGTCCCATCTCCAGGGACAGCTCTGAGCTTCAGGGCTAGCCTGCGCTGGCATCATGGCTGGAGTTCACTAGGGACATCAAAGGAGGGATTTGAGAGAGGGTGGGAGGGAGGGAAGGCAGATGGGACAGTCTTAAAGTCAGCGTAGTCCCCACAGGTAGAGGCTCCTGGTGGTGCAAGGTCAGGCCACAGTCACACTTACAGCAGCCTGGCACCCATAGGGAGCATCGCCATGGCATGGCAGGTCAGTGGTGCCCACGGGGAGCATCACCATCGATCTTGTCTGTGAGCAGATTACTGACAGCTCCCAGGGCATGAGCCGAGGCCAGGGCCAGCCTCACGTCATCTCCTGCCCCTCACCACTCCTGCCAGCCCTCTGGGCAGCTCTTCAGGAGGTTTAACTGGTACATCACAGAGGGCAGCCACTTCCTCTCCAGTTCGCTACCAGACTTGAACACCAGAGCTGTGAGAGGATGAGCACTTCAGATTTAAAAATCTTCTGCAATAAACTTTCTACTTAGCTACTGCTTCCAACTTCATGCCCCCCTCCAGGACTGAAGGCTATGGAGCTGCTAAAGCTCTGGCCATCCCAATGAACATCCTCTAGCCAACACTTGTCTCAGGAGGAGGAACTAGCTGTTCTGGAGAAGAACTCATGTGTCCACCACCCCACCGGTAAGGTGAGCCAGCCCCACCAGCAAAAGCGGAGGGTTCAGCACACCAGGACCAAGGTTACAGCTTTTAGCCTGGTTGGTTGGTGAGCAAAAGTCATCTCGGTGACTCGCTCCACCCTGCCTCGGCTCTGCAAGGCAGAGAGCTCCAGCCCAGGGATCGGGCAGCTCCGAGCTGCCAGCCTGAGTAATGTTTAACCCCATAAAACTTTATTGGTAATGTATACTGCGCTAGAATGTCTCCCTGCGAGGTCACTGATGGCTCAAGCACAACACAGCAAGGAGCAGCTGTAGCTGCTCAGCCAGTCCTCCTGCTCTTCAGAAGAGAACTGGGTCCCGCCATCACCACAGTCTGGGAGGGACTACACTGGCACCCAAAGGTTTAGAGGCACATCACCATTTACAAAGCTCTTTGGGCAAGGAGTCCTACCTGTACAGGGAGCTCCCTAGAGCTCCAGGGTCATTCTTCAGACCACAAGACCTCTTTGAAAGCTAAACTGCCTGTCTGGAACAAGTAGCATGCCAACTGGAGGGCAGGAACTACGACCCCAGAGGGAAGAGATGTGGCTGAAGGACTCCTTGACACCCTCCACTTCAGGGTAGCAGAGTTTTTCCCCACCACACACCATAAAGTTTTGGTGTCTAACCCTTACAGTCAGGGTCACCATGTCACTGGTGATCATCCTTGAAGGACCTGCAGTAGTGGTTTCACCTCCTTCAACCACCTCAGCCAGACCAAAGGCTGCCAGGGGTAACTCAACCAGAACCAGCCCTTGGCTCCACCACCCTCCACACAAGGGGCAGGGAAGGGAAGACATCTGCTCTCATGGGCTTCCCTGGAGCAGAGCACACTCAAATGCTCATGTAGCCATGGACCTCATCAATAACTTTTGGATAACACCAAGCACAACCCTCCTTGTGAAGGACCTACTTGACAGAGCAGCCTGGCTCAGGAGGCCAGTGTCAAGCCAAGCCAGTGTCTAGTCCTGCCCTGGGCCCTACATACTTCTTGCCTACTCTGCAAGAGCTTCAGCCCACCACCAGCTCACCAGCTGAAGGGTAAAAGCAGCAGAGGCCTGCCAGTGTGTGAGGGGCAGGACAGACAAGCCTACATAGGCCAGGAGCTTGCATCCATCCAGTGCCTCCATATCGCATTTTGGAAACAAGCTTAGTTGAAGCTGGACACTTACAGTCAAGACACTTGCAGGAAGCAAGAGGATGCCAAAGGGCCAACTGAGCTGACCATTGGGCAGGTGGACAAGGTGAAGGGACACAGCTCTTCTTCCTTTCAATTTAAGCAGGGAAGAGTGGAGCTAAATACCCTCTTTGGCAGGGCAGAGAGGGGATCTGGGTCTAAGCCCAGAGCCCCACTGCTCTACTCCCCCATGGCACTACTACAGGAGCAGAGATGGAAGCAGGCAGAGCACAGCTGGCTGGTAACACCAAGCAGGGTGGGGACAAGGGCTCCAGGTTCTCCTGTACAAGTCCTCCAAGCCAAGCACCTTAACCTGGAATTAGGACACTACCTCTCTCTTTTGGCCTTCTCTTTGCATTTCCATGGTTACAGGGACATCATACTCAGCAGGGGTGTTGGCCTCGCCACATTAGAGCATTCCAGTTTCAGACCAGTACAGGTAACCCCTATAGCTCCATACCCTGGGACACCAGGTGGTCACACAGGGCATTTCCACAGGCCCATACAGAGTGATCCTCTCTAGTTTGCATCCAGTGGCTTGCTAATGCCACTGTCCCATCAGAGCTCCTCGCTATGGCAAGGCTCTCATCATTCATCTTCTGTAGGGCATCCCCCTCCAGCTTCAAAAGCTATTGAGTCACTTGTCCCAAGGGGGTTCCAGCTGAGCCCCTCAGTTCCAACACAGACTCAAGCCTGTTGCCTTCCCTATGACCTCAAGGAGGACATTGCATAGCTATTTTACTTGCTGGTGTGTAGTCTTTCCTCCCAGCAGTCCCACAACGGTTTTCTAGCCACAGGGGACCAGCAAAGCAAGCCAAAACCTGAGCCCTGTCTTTCCCCCATCTGCCACCTCTAATGGGGAAGTGGGCTGGACCTGCAGGGTCAGAAGTCATCACCCAGCTCTGACTGCACCCAGCCACATAGACCTCTCCCCTGCGGCTTGCTGGGGGCAAGGCAGGGGGAGCTGGCCCATGCACTTCAGCCAGGAGAAGGCTTTGCCCAGGAGCCGAGGTGCGGAGGCCAGGGTTGAACCAGCCAAGCAGAGACCCAGGGGAGCGAGCACCAGGGGCAGGGGAGAGCCCAGTTCCTGGCAGGGGACATGGGCAGTGACTCACCTGAGCGTGAAGAGCAGCAGCCGCAGCAGCGGCTGCCGGGTAGGTGAAGGCAGCATGGGGGATGGCAGGGGTGAGCTCCGTGGTGTAGAGTGGGTAGGGAGCCCATGCTTCTGGGGATGCTGGAATAAGAGCTGCTCCGGTCAGGTCATCTAGACAGGAGGGGACAAGGCAACAGCATATCAGTAGCCGGTCCCCGACAAACCTGTGGGCATGCTTTTCTCTCCACCCTGGCAGCTTTCCCAGGGTTAGGCATTCCCAGTCCCTCCCAGCATACTCACAGGGGTCCCGTGCAATGAAGTGTGCGCCCAAGGCAGGGTGGATATTGGTGGGGTTTGGCGTAGCCATCAGCTTGCTCTTGGCCATCTTTGTGTTGGCTTTAGCAAACTCTAACCGTAAGGTCTGGGGGTTTTCTGGGTCGAAGCGGATGCCCTGTCACAGAAGAAATCACAGGAGTCTCTCAGAGGTGAGGTTTCCAGTCTAAGCACAGGCTGTGTCTCTTCATGGAGCAAAGCCCATCTAGGGAACCAAGGCCATCATGCTGCAGTCATATAGTCCGAGATTTGTCACCTCACTGCAATCCCTTATGCTTGTATTTCTAGGTTTAGCGGGCCTAGGACCTCTCTTTCCAACATGAGGGACACAGCTTTGCTCCTTACATACAGTTCACCAAACAGCACAGCAGGGATGGATACCAACACCACTCAGGTCAAAAGGAAAAAAGAACAAAACACACAAAACTGTCTGCTGGAGCTGGGATAACCCCATCTATACTGGAGCTACATCTACTGCCAGCCTGGGCAGAGACACTTGACCCAATGCCCAAGGCATGGTCTGCAGCTGGCCAGAACCAGATCAGCACGTCTTGCTGCCTAGATCCCACTAGCTTTTGCAGGACCACATGGGACAGAGGTAGTTTTGAGCCGTGCCTGTCATATTGACCATCTCCATGTCTTTTTCTTGAGCTGCAGCAGTTTAAAAGTGATACAAGTGTGCTGCCTCATGTCCTCCCATGGAAACCTCAGCGTGGGAAGGCTGGTTTCCTTCTTTTCTGAAGGAACTATCTTCTACCACCTATTTTCCAGGACAAGGATGCACTCTGATGAACTGCCGCACACTTTTCACCAGGAGATTTGGTAAAGCCAGGCTTTAACAAGGCCACAAGCACCAAACAGGACCGAAAGCCACATGTGGGACCAGATCTGCAATAAGCCTGTTTCACTACCCACGTAAAACTCTGGAGCTAAACACAAGGTGAGCTCCACACACCTCATTAAGCATTAGTGGATGCCAACTGGGTATCACCCCATGCCTGTGTATGCCTTGGAACCATTTATGTCCCCAATGCCTTTCTTCTCATACCTTCTTGTTTGCTGAGGGCTGGTTCTCCAGAGAAGACCTGCCTGCTTCACAAACTCCAAGCCAAGGCCAAGTCAAGCAGTCAGGCTAGGACAAGCCCCCACCTCGGCACTCGAGTGCAGACATCAGGAGGAAAAGCTCCTCGAGAGAGCAGTTCTGGACACACCTCAACACACATTGGCAATGAACAGGGGGAGTCCTCTTAGTCCCCAACTCTTACTCATAACAGAGGGGAGCACATCACGGATAAGAAGCAGGATTCACAACTTGGATCCTGTTATCAGAAGCCAATTTCTGAGTAAGGAGGTGCATGCCAACTCCAGAGAAGAAGCAGCTGTTATTTCCCCACAGCCTCCAGAGGCCCTGGAGCAGTCCTCCAGTGGGCAGAAACCACACCTTTTTGCATCCCTTCGTTCAGACTGGTGTCAGCTGTAAACAGCTCTCCTGCTTGCATGGTGGGAGGCTGCAGGACCATTTTAGCTTCCATATTCAAGGGTACAGCTGAGACACCCTGACCCTTTCCCATGCTATGGACAAGCCCAGCACCACTCCTCCTCGCAGCTCCAGGATGAGCTATGGCAGGGCCTATGGCCCCCAGACACCTCCCCACCCCCTCCCAATACGTCAGATACTCACATTCAAGGCGTTCTTCGCTGCTTCAGCACCAGCCCGGCTGTCAAAGGTCACAAAGCCAACTGGCTAAAAAAAACCCAAATAATTAAAAATGCTGATTTCAGTTTGGAAGCATCTTCCAGCTCCTCAGACTGCCCTGTCACCCTTCTCTGCCCCAGAGAGCTTCCTGCAAGCAGGAGAGACTACCTAAAGCTGCAGAGGGCCTTCAACCAGAGCTTGAAGTCATCACCCCATGATCCCTGCTCCGTGTCTGCTCCCACTGCACCAAAAAGCTTTGGTGTTCTTACACATGTGGGCACTGCTCACCCTGGTAGCCCCCAGCATGAGGGGGGAACCCACAAGGGGAACTGCTGCCTAGGTCAGGATGGGTCTGGGGAAGGTTTCTAGCAGCACAGGGGTTTGAGGCTGAAGCACCATGTCTCCCCAGCCCACACACGGTCTGGGCAGCAATAGAAGATACAGAGCCATTCGGCACATGCTGAGAGCTTGAGACCACCAGGATGGCAGGTGTGAGCAGAACCCAGCTGTATACATGGCACTGAATACAGACAACCCTTTACATGCTGAAATGGTGTCTGTCCCCTCTCCCCTTCCCTCCCATCATGTCTGGTTTTCTAGCAAAGCCCAAAAAATACTCAAGCAAGGGAAGGAGGAGCTACCTGCTTTGAAGTTAGCTTGATCAGTGACCCTTCATAACCCTGGAGGAGGGAAGAAAGCAAGTCAGTATCAGGTTCCCAAAGGAGCTGGGCTACAACCAAGACATGACATGACACCTCCAAGAGTTACTGCAGCACGAAACCCTTCACAAGGCCAGGTTTCCAGCAGTAGCTACATTAACACCACTCTTTCCCACAAAAAGAGAAGACACAGATTAGTCTAAGGGCAGAGCAGGTATCTCAGCTAGCCCTTTGGGAAGAAATCCCATTTTCTAGCTCTTCAAAGCTATTAAGATGAGCACCCTCCCCAGCTAGTGCCTGGAGAGCACAGAGCACCCTGTGCTGGAAGAGGGGGAAGTGAGGTTCCCTTGTTTGCCTAAGGACAGCTCACGTGGTGATCTAGTGAAGGATGGACAGTTAGGAGATCGGGATACATCCTCGAGGAAGGGCTGGTCCAGCTGGGCTGCAGGGCTGACCCAGCAGCCTTCATCAAGCTTGGAGACAGCAAGATTTCAACAGGCTCCAGGAGTTACCCAGTCAAGCCATGGGATACCGTTCTGGTTTCATACCAGGTTCCTCAACCTTTCGCAGAGGGCCTAGCTTCCCACTCATCCTCGCTCCCCTCTGACAACAATCTTCACTGCAAGGTTGGCCACAAGACATCTTTCCCCCCCAAAGACCAAGCCTGAAGACTTTCTTACCTTGAATGGTCGGAAGAGTAGGTAGAGCTCTCTAGGCTTGATATCCACAGGAAGGCCACTGACAAACAGCGTCCGTACCTAGGAGAGAGGTCAATGAGGTCTACTGAAGAGACATCCTTAGGATCAAAGCAAGAGTTCAGAGCACAGTTCAAAAGCCAAGTGCAGTAAGAGGAGGACGCCTCACACCAAAGGTGGCCCTGCAGGCATTAACCCTTCCCTACATTAGAGGAGCATTGTCCAGGATGACATACACCCAAGTCCTTTCCTCCCTGACACAAAGGATTTAGACCTTCACAAAAATCCAGTCTGTAGCAGAACAGTCTGAGCTGACTGGGGTGTGGACACCAGGCCCCACAATCTGACTAGACCTTGGCAACTAAAACTCAGAAAGACTGCTAGAGGACTGCCAAAAGGCCTACCACAGAGTTTGACCCATATCAAAGGTCCAGAGGAGACCAGTGTAAACCCCAGCTGCTTCTCTACCTACTTCTAAGACATCAAACACCAAATCTCCTTTCTTTAGCCCATCCTGGCACTTCAGCCATGGATTCCAAAACAGCCCTCAATTTTGAAAAATACCTCACCGCTACACTCTCATCTTTTGCCTTCTGCAAAAGCCCCAGAACATCATTGGGAGGATGATTTTGGGGGGTTTGTCCCAGCTCCTTCACCAGCACACATCAGACCATTCAAAGGTTGCTCCCATACGAGCTCTCACAGTATTCGCTCTATTGTGTCCAAAACCCAGCTCTGCTGCAATCAAGTCCAAGTCCATGTAGGCTTCTGCTCTTTCCAAGCTGCAGAAGTCACGTACCCAGTCCAAATGCACTCAGCATTTGTAAGCAAAAGCAGAGTACCAGAGGAAGGCTTCAATAGATAGCCTGTTGAAATTATCTACAGCAGTTCACATAAATAGCCAGGAAGAAGAATGCTGAAGGCTCATGGCCTGGGACAGCTCTGCTCAACAGTCAAACCATCATCGGCCACCTTCTCCCTGCACTGGAAGATGCTGGCCAGCAGCCCGTTTCCATAGGAAGCAGTGTGATGAAGCTGCCAAGGCTTCTTGGGGAGCAGCACAGAGCTGGAAAGAGAAGTTATACACAAGAGAGGTCACAAGATACTAGTCATCATGAACAAAGAACAGGAGACCACAAGGACAGCTCGGCCAGCACTGAGAGGTGAGGGAAGACAGAGGACTATGGGAATGAGACAGAGCTCCATGTTCCTCACTTTCCATCACTTGGGGACATCACTCGCTGACCCAGTCCCAAAGCAGCCAAGAGAAGGTCATGGGACAGAGCTGATGTCCAAATGCTCAGAATAGCACCAAACAGACACTTTTGAGCTGCAAAACATGCAGCAGGACTGGGCTTTCTATGCCAGAGCCCATCTTCTGGCCTGTTTCCAGTCTGGAGTGGCACCCCCCCTCACCTTTGCAGGACAGAAGCACTCTGCTCCCACATCCCAGTATTTGCTCAACTCTTTCTCCTTCCCCAGAACCCCCAACATCCTACCTCATTAGACCTCTTTTGCCACCAAAGCTCCTGGGCTGGAGACAGCAGACACAGAAGCATGCAAGCAGAGCTTCTGCACGTCTTTTGGGGGCAGCCAGATTCAGAGTCCTCCAAGCAGGGAAAGTTTCTCCCATTTACAGAAAACACAGCTCCCGTGGCCAAGACAGGCCAACCAGGGCAGAGACATACACTTTACATCAACTCACAGGCAGCTTAAGCCCTCCAGTGATCCTAGGATAGTGATCATGAAAGCACAAACATCTTGAGGTCCTCTGCCCCTCTTTGCTCTCCATGCATGCTGAGACTAAGGGCTGCCACCACCCAGTGAACACCCCAGTGGGCTGCTACTACCACCACCACAGATCCCTTCTCCAGCCTGGCATCTCTCAAGACCACTGCAGAACGCAACCACCCAGCGTCCTTCTCTCCAACACTGGCATCTTTCCCACCCCTTCCCTGATCCCTCAGCATGGATGGCCCTACCACATCCCCCCAGCTTCTCCTCAGCATCCCTGCTTCCCTAGACAGGGCAATCTGGAGCATCCAGAAACACTTGCCATGCCTACAGTCTCCACACCCAGCCCAGCCCCTATTTGATGCATCATTCCAGGGCCACCTCCTGCCCAGAAGAGCAGGCAATGGCACCATCTCTTGTCTTGCTGGCTGCCTTGGAGACTGTGGCGCCTGCGCTTCAGCTTGAGCTACGCGCAGTGTGTTCCCAGAAGACGCATGGCCATCTCTTGCAGGAGAGGACTGTGCAGAGCGTGGTGGCACACATGTGCCTCAGCCACGTGAGAGCACCGTCCCTTTTCAATATTTCAGGACCTGAGCGTGCTCAGACCCCGGAATGGATGTTTCTTCCAAGCAGATAGGAATCCACATCCCTGTTGGGTCTCTAAATGGTCCCGTGATGTGTCGCCCGGTAAATCCATGCGACAGGCGTGACAGAATGGAAGACGCACAGTTGCTCAGGGAAGGGGAAGTCAGCTACTCTGAGCCCTTACAACAGCCCAAACGGAGCAACACAGGTGCCTGGGAAAGCTCTTTGTCGGAGGTAGCAAGCTCCTAATGCCAGCCCCATAAGTTGCTGCCAAGGACGGAAGCAAAAGACCTTCTCTCATGGGCCAAAGAAGTCTTCCCTTAGCCTCTAGGTCCAGTCTGTCACCACACATGGCACTGGAGAGGGGTTCCCAACCAACCTACAGCAACCACCTGGGGCTGGCATCACCCCAGAGAAAACCTGGGCAACCCCAAATGCCACCAGCTAACACCTTCAGACACAGGGGGTTTGTCAGTGTTAGGTTGATGGTGGGACTAGATTAGTCTTAAGAGGTCCCTTCCATCATAGAGAATCCTATGATTCTAAGGTTTCCCCAAGGGATTCAAGACAGACTGAGGAGGGTCCCTGCTCAGAAGTGCTTGTTAAAAGCGATGAGACCGAGTGGCTGGCTTTCTGAGATCTCTACAACTCAGCCCAGCCATAAGTGGTGCAGGAAAGGGTAAAAGGACAGGGAAACCCAGTTGTTCAGGGAAGGGAGAGTGAGGCTGGTGAGAGACCTGGGTGGTACAGTCAAGGGACAGAGTGAGCTAAGCCAGAAGGAGATCACCACCAAGACTAGGCGTAAATGCAGGTCCAGCCTCCACCCCCTGCTCCCAAAAAGAGGGAGCTGTAGATGAGGGCAACAGGGTCTAGACAAGCATCTCACAGTGGATTAACCAAACTGGGACTCTCCAGTCACCCCTATGCGGCGCAAGTCCTGCAGACTTTGAGAGGCCCCTAGGACCACTCAGGGCTGAGGAGTCCAGGTTTCCAGCCCTCACACTCAACGTGCCAAGACATATTTAAAAGCAGAAGCCCACTCGATTTGCCCTGCTTCAACTCCCTGACACCAGATCCGTGTAGATATTCAGCCTCCCCACCACCACCAGAGCAGCTGGAAGAGCCACAGGACAAATAAATAAATAAATAAATAAATATCTCCATCCAGGGCTAGATGAGGAGATGAGGAATGCCTGGACTGTACTGCCTGTTCAGCAGGAGCTTGGAGAAGAATTGAAGCAGATCTCCAGGAATACCTTGCTCTGGGGTTTTGCTCTTAGGTTCTGCTACCAGCCACCAATGAGATGCCAGGCAAGAGCACCCTCATCTCAGATTACCCCAAGGGTAATCTGAAATAGGTACGTGGAGAGAAGCAGGGCAGGGAGCAGGTCTCGCCTAGGACAAGCCCAGCAGGGTCACCCCGCTGGAGGCCCTGCAGAAAACACTTTCCCTTCCCTGTCCCTGCCCCCTCTGGGGATGTCCCCAGTCCAAACACCCAGCAGAGATGGCGAAGAGCCATGGAAAACAGGATTTGTGCCAGGAGGGACAAGACCATTTCAGCCATCTCTTCGAGAGGGAGGATCCCAGCATAGCTTCCCACACAGAAGGAAGGGAAGGACAAGGACAAATCCATTTCATGCTCAAGTCCGGGGAGGCTCCAAAGCAGCCCTTACACTGCTGTGTGTTCCAGAAGAGACATACACCTAGGGCAAGCACAGCCAGGTACTTCGTGCCAAGGCTTTAAAGACACCAGGCAGCAACACCTGCCTGCTCCAGCACTGCCAGGAGGTCAATGTGGGTCTTGACAACATCCACACCTCCTGACCATGTCTACTTTTAAATAAGAGCTCTTGAAAGGGAATCCCAAGCAGAGTCTAAGACGGCCCTGGAGCCCAGCAGGGGTCACCTTATGTCAGAAAAGTTGGATGCAAAGGCACAAGTACCCACCTCCAGAAAGGTGGCTCTGGTAGGCCTGCAGTGCTAGCCTTTTGTCAAGGGACTGCTTCTAATCCTGCCAGAAGAGCTGCTTTACCCACAACCCTGCTTTAGCACACCCATGGCCACCCCAGCCCCCCAAAACTGGCCAGCTCCTAGGACCATGCTCCCAGCACCCGGAGCACACAAAGCTCTACCACCAGTGGTTAGGAGACACCCAAGGACACCTACAGCAGGAACATGCTCTGGTGCCTCATCCACACCGTGTCACCAGACATCCCCTCTCTCCAAAAAGCCACTCACCCCCAGCTGCATGCCACTTTTTCCCCCCCTGGAAAAAAAGCCATTTCCCACTCATTCACACCAATACGTCCACTGAGCCTTTTTCCTGTGCCACCAGCAGAACACCACCACTGTGCCATCCTGCTGAGGACAGGGACAAACTCTGCCGCTGCGTCCCAAGGGTGGTGCCCACTCCAAGCAGCCACCCTGAGGTCCCAGCAGCCCAGGCATAAAGGTTGCGGCTCTTCCCATGGGAGAGCCATCCTAGTGGGTGCCCCTCAGGCACCTGTGGCCAGTGTCAGACCCACAGGGAGGAGAGCCCCAGCCCTGACCACCATGATGAGGCCAGGGCTACTTGACGCAAGGCTGCTGGAATGCAGCGAGGATGCTGGCCGCCCTGAGAGCCAGGACTTATAAGGCAGAGCAGTGGAAGCGAGCTCGGAAAACAGGGGCACAGGGAGGGAAACACTGAGGAGCCCAGACTTGGGGCTTAAAAGGGTGACAGCACCCTCATCTCATTGCCCCGGGTTGGAGCTGGGGCTGCAGGGATCCTGCACCAGCCAGACCCTGCCCTGGGCAGTTTTTCCTCTTCAAACTCCCAGGAAAGGTGCGGGAGGGGAAAACTGGGGGAGAAAGGTGGCTGGTCTGTGCTGAGGACAGCTCAGCAGGAAAACGGGGCAGCCTCAAGGCCATGGGGAAGGGCTTGCCAACAGGCTCCTTCGCCACTCCATGCCTCAGTTTCCCCCACACCCACCCCATGCCTGCTTGCAACTCCAGCACTGGCCGGGCTCTGATGCCCTCAGGCAGCTCCTGGGGCAGGCAGCCAGGGCAGCAGCGAGCCCCAGGTCAGGATCAGACAAGAGCTACTCTGGCCAGTAAACCCCAGGCAGCAACAGGGCATCCCTCTCACAGCAGGCACATGTTCTGCCCCCCACCCCACAAGTGGAAAGAGGACCTTGAACCTCCCCCAGCACTTGAAGCAAGGGATGGCTTTGGGCATTTCTCTGCAAAATCAGCCTCTTGCATGAAAAGGCACCCAAGGATCAACATCCTGCGCACCCAGAGGGGAGGAAGGCAGGCTGACCACAAACGAGCCCAAGCGTTTTGTCCCCAAGGCTGGGGCATTTCACATATGACATCCCTTATAACGGGTCAGTCCCTCCCCAGCATGGCTCTCCCCCTCAATGTCAGGCAGGGGGATGCCAGTGGGGCTCAGCCACCCTGCGGTCAGGGGCAGGAAGGCGCTGGAGCAAGGGGGAAGCAGGGAGAGGCACCAGCCCCTGCCCGAGGCAGCAGGAAGCACATGGGAGCCGATAAGTCCAGGCATAACGATTCAGAACCCAAGAATAGTCCAGCAGAGGAAGCGCTGCTGGTGGGGCTTTGCCATGGAGACTCCTTCCTGCTCCCCACTGTTGAGTCCCATCCCATGCATGTCTACAGGATCTCATGGAAAGGAGAGCACCTGGGGGGCCACACAAACCACAGCAGAGGTTCAAAGCTGCTGAAACATTTGGGGAGGCCAGCTCCACAACTCCCAAGAGATTACTGTCCCAATGGGACAGGTCCCCAGCTCAAAGAGACACTGGCTGAGCATCCTCAGGATGCCACCACAAGCCTTCCATCTTGCCAGGTCTCCTAAGCTAGAGGAGACATGCACAAAGGCAACCTGCTGAAGGGTGCTCACATCCATGCTTGTGCTACCCAGCCCACTGCCACTCCACTCCAGGGACCCAGCACCCCCATCTGCCACCCTCTGATGGTTGGGGAACCTACTTTCACCATCAGCTGCACCTCACCCACAGCAGGGAAACCAGCTGCAGACCAGCTCCTCCTGCCTGCACCCAGGCATTTGTTCCTCTGGCAGGAGATGTGCTGTGGTTTGGGGAATCCACGACAATTTATTGTCATTTAGACAATTGTTCTATCATCTGATGACCTCTCCCTACCTAGGGAGGGGAAGCTGGGGAAAGCTTAAAAAAAAAAGGCAAACCAACCCAAAGGTTGAAAATATAAACAGATTCCATGGAATAAGACCAGATAATTAACACTAATAACACCAAAGAACCAATATTCATCCATTAAAATATATATATGTAAGGTTTATACTCAGCCCATTCCATCAGCAGGAAGCTGTGCACTCCCAGGAGGAGAGAGCTGTGGCTTCAGGAGGAAGGGAAAGGCTCAGGACTCTGGCACTGGGGCAAGGAGTTCTCAGGGCAGCAACCATCAAGGATGGGGGAGAGAGAGAGAGAGAGAACTCTCCTCAGCAAACTTTCTGATTTATATTGAACGTGACATTCGTGGTATGAAATAACCCTGTTGGCAGCTTGGGTCAAGTGCCCAGGTCTCACTCCTCCTTGTCCCTGCACCTGGCAAGGCTCAAAAACACTGAGACCTTGAATCCCACATGCCAGAGCTTGCTGCAAAGTAAATATTTTCACAAGCACAGACACCGGAGTCTTCAAAAAAAAGTGCACTTTTCCCCAGCATTAGAAGGGAAGTTAATCCTGTGTCACTCAAAGCAGGACAAGACAAGCCAGGTCAAGTTCTGCCCAGGGCAGAGACTGGCAGGAAGACATTGGTTTGGATGCAGGACCCTCACAAGGTATGTTTTCACCTCAGGTCCTTAAGCAAGTACACGTGCCTCCGCTTCACCCTGCCACAAGGTGATTCCCAGGCACTTCTCAGCCTTACGCTTCCTCTGCCCGCAGAAGCACATGAATCTCCTCAAACCAACCTGATTTGGGGCAGCCTACTACTGGGCACGCCACAGCCCCGTGGAGCACCCCTGGCATCTCCACAGCCCAACACCAGGCAAGTCCTCCGCAAAACCCAAATGCTTATTGGAGTGTTGCCCCAATCACAGGGAGACCTTCAGGGACACCAGTAGGATGCTGTGCACCCACAGGGCTGAATCACCGTTGCGTCAGTCCAGCTCTTGGCCAATCAGGGCCACCAGGCAGTGAGGAGGGGCTGGGCTACCCAAAAATGGATCAGAAAAGCCAGTCCTAGCCAGCATCGTGCCCTGATCTCCCTCTGCACCTCAGGGCGTTCTCCCCTCAAGACCCCAAGCATGCACCCAGACTGTGCAGCATAGAGGACAAGGCAGAAGCCAGTCCATCACACAGGAGATGCACACAGACCAAGCTTTAGGGATGCTTTTAGAAACAGGTCGTGTCCCAGACCAGGTCCCCACTAGCATCCTGCTGTAGCCAATGAGACCCCAGAGGTGAAGCTTCCTCCCCCTCCTCCAGCACCTCCCAGAGGAGCTGGGTGCTCCCTCCAAGTCCCTAGCTTGCTCCACACATCAAGGTATTGCTATAGGTGACCCAGGTGAGTCACCCTTTCAGACACTAGTCTCCTGCCCTTGAAAGCAGATGGGAAGGAAGTGGATCCCCAGGCCAACAGCTTCTAACACACAGCCACGTACCAAGACCTCACCCCACACTAATGCAAGAACCCATCACCATGTCCTTAGCAGTGCAGGAGATCCTCCACATGGGTAAGACCGCCCTACTGGGTCCTTGGGTTTCCAGCAACCACAGCTTGCAGCCAGGTGAGCTTGGGCTCTGTGATCAGGGAGACCCAACAAGGGTGTGCAAGGCCAGCACGTGCAGTGCCACATGACTGTCACCTAGAGGAAGCCATTCCAGCAGCCACTGGGCACATCAAGGCAAGGGTGTAGTCACAACCTCATATCTACGTCCCAACACCCTGCCCTACAACAGAGACAACATTTAACCAGCTGGGCTTGAGACTGTTCCTTCCCATAGGGCACACAGAGGTCCAATATCTTGTCCCCATTCACAGGGACAGGTGTGGGAGATGATCTTCACCAGACAGATGGACAGAGCGAGCCTCAGCACCACCCCTGTTCCCATCTCCAAGCAAGAGCCAGTGGAGAGCCCTGGGGGACCAAGGAAAGCCTCCCCACCCCAGACACACCAAGCAGAGCCCAGACCTCATGTAACCCTCTAGCTCCACACGTGCCTGCCATCCAGCCATCATCAAAACACAACACCCCTCTCTGGTGGGGCTGAACCGAAGGGGGACAGCAGGCTCTGGAACATGCAGCCTCTCAACCAAGCCACGACCCTGTGGTGCAACAGTCAAAGTGTCCTTGCCAAGCCTGCAGCATACACTTGTGCCATGCCAAGGGCAGGGTCACCTGGCACATGTCCCCTTCACGGCACCAGTACCACTGCCCAACCCAGGGTCCCTCCTCACAGACACATTGGGCTGGCTCAGGATCTCAGGGTGGACCAGGTTCAGCAGCTCCGGTGCTGGGACCGTGTCCCACTGCCCTGCTCCCTCACCAGGTCCAACCACCCAGCACCCAGCATCAGGAAGAATTCCATTCCAGCCATCCCACAAGGCACGTGGCCTTTTAACGTGCAAATGAATTCTTTCCACTTGCAGCCTCTGCCACGTGAGCCATCCTCATGTAATGGTGGCTGTTGCTGCAGAAGACACTTTCCGGCTCCAGGAGTAGCCTATGATGTACAGGCATCCCTGGGAACACGGTTTTGAGATCATTCCCCTCCAAATCTGTGAGGGTTACTGGGTCTCAGCTACTGCCTGATACTCCTTGAGAGGAAGTGTCGAGCATGGCAGGCAGGGTGCTGGCCACCTCACGTCCACACTCAAGCTTCTGGTAAAGGCTTCAGGCTTCACTCGAGGCACCTGGAGGGCCAGGACAGGCAAGAAGCATTGCTCTACAATCCAAGCAGCTCAGTCTTCATGACTTGGCAAGGCCAAGACCAGGAAGCCTCAAGAATCTTTTGGCTCCACAAGCCATCCGTATCAGTACCAGCAAGAGTGATATTTGGCTTCACACAGTGACAGTTCCTCTAGCAGAGGCGTGAGGAACACCAAAGCCCAAACCACTCTTAATGACCTTCCAGACATCTCCAAGGGCATTCTTTCTTCTTTGCCCACCTTGATGAGGTGAAAGTAGAATCCCTTGCTAGCAAGGGAGCCTTTGGGTTTGACCCTTCAGAACTTCTGCAGGCACCACCAGAAACCTCTTCGGTGGGGAGCCAGGCAGGGAAAGCTCTGCTCAGCAGCTCCTCGGATCAGCCAAGGAGGAAGACTCATTTTTTACTAGTGTTTACTAGACCAGCTACACAGTCAGGTAGCAAGAGGAAGAACAGCTATTCCATCCTGGAGACTAGGTGGGATATTGATGCTCAAAGCAACTCTGATTCGCATCTAGAACTCAGACTTGAAAGATTGAGAAGGGAGAAGGAAGCTCCTTTACAGGGTATTTACAGCCACCAGGACATAAGGAGATAGACAGGGAGATTCCCACATGCCTCCCAGAGCAAGAGCAACTCACTGATAGACCAAGGAGGAGGTCTGGGAACACACCAGTTCCCAGAACCTCTTGCAGACACGGTGACTTCAGGCTACTCGCTCAGCCAACAATCTGTCACTAACAGAAAGCCGCATCTAACACTGAGGGGACTTTTGCGATGCATGAAAACAGCTCTGGAGCTCCGTCCTGGTTCAGCCAGGCCAAGTACAAGATTAGCAAGCAGTGGCCATAACTGCTACACCCTCAAGGTCTTTATAGCAAAGAGCAGCAGCAGAGTTGTTTGACTTCAGAAACTGCATTAACCTTATTTGTTTCAAGTCAAAGCGCTAGAATCCATGCATGCAGGAGGTATCTAGGTCCACTCAAGCAGAGATTACAGAAATCAAGAGACACCTGGCACCAGTCCATGAAGTGCTACAGACATCCAGCACGTAGCACAGGCCGCTCACCGATGGCATCCCCCAGGTGGTTCCAGCAGCCCCGGTGTGCAACGGCTAAGAAAGATTGGGGATGAAGATCTGGCTACCTGGGAGCCAAGAACTTTCTGCTCCCCCCCCCAAAAGGCACTTTCTAACTGCTGGCTAACACCACAGCCTTGCCACCAAGCCACAGGAAAGATGATCCTCTCCCAGCAGAGCACAACCAGGTCAATAGTCCTTGTCGTCCTTTGGGTTCTGCCCACCCACCACAACCTCAGGTCTGATGCTTTCCATGCTCAGTAGCCCACAACATCCAAGGGCTACCACAAGAGCAGCAGCCAGCACCCACAGAGCTGCAAGCAGGCCTTTGAGACTGACCACACCTTTGTTCAGAAGGAAGGCACCCAAGAGCACATGAGGTGCTACGAGACATGATTTAGTAGCTCAGCAGGTAGTATTGGTGATAGGAGGACAGTGGACTAGATGATATTGTAGGTCCTTTCCAACCTTGTGTTTCTATGATTCTATGACGTGGGACAACCACAGATTTCAGCCATCCACTTTGGACCCCTGGACAGCCAGAATCCATCAGCAGTTTCCCAGTGACCTCCTAGGAGAGCAAGGGTGAACTTCCAGAGGAGAAGCAACACTTCCACGCCACGCACCCAACACAGCAGGGTAACCACACGGCAGCCTGCGTCTGCAAACACAACAAGGGGCGTCCATGCCAAGCCAGTGAGCTCATGGGGCTGCCAAAGAGGGGTTCTGCCCACCCTGGGCTGGAGAAGGGGAGTGGGGGCAAACAGCATCTACCCCTGGGGAGCGTGGGGACAGATGCCATCACGCAGATGGGCAGCTGCCTGGAAAACCAAGCAGGCGATAGAAAGCACACGGGGAGGGACGGAGTTCGGGGAGGTGTCTGGTGAGGAACAGCAGGGACTGACATTCGGCCCTGTTTGTTTAACATTCCCGCTAAACGACCTCAAGAGGCATTCCTGTCCTCCGCATGTCACCGGGCAGGAAGGGGCTGCGAGATCCAAGGGTTGGCCGATAAGATAAAAAGGGGAAAGGCTGAATTTGGGAGCCTTTGTCGCGTCCCCCCCACACACACACCTCCCTCCCCCCTCCGACCCCCACTGTATCTGGGGCGCAGGCACCCTGCTGCCAGCACTAGGGGTGGTGGTGAAGGAGACTCATGGGAGGGGTGGAGGGGACAGACATGGAGGAGTGTCCACAGCACCAAGATCTGGTGATATTATCCACCCAGTGTGGGAAGATATTCCAGTGCACCCTCCCGCACTCGCTGGGACTGAGGGATCCGACTTTGCGCTTAAAACCCCTTTATCGCGCTGTATTGAGGGGAGCTCTGGGGAAGAATTGGGGCAGGGTGTGGAATAAAACACCCCAGAACGTGCCAGGGACCCTGAACACGAAGTTGACCCCTTGTGCCACAGGTTAGCTCCTTCTGCTGTGAGGAATGGCTCCTGGCTGGCCAGGAGGACACGCAGGAAAAACAAGCCTTTGGAGGGCTCCCACAGGGTTCGGAGCGGCCATCACAGGGCCCAGCCTGCAGCTTGTCACCCACAGCATTATTTGTGATGGATCCAGTTGCAGAGGAGGACTTTCCAACAGCAGCCCCATCCAGGAAGTGGGCATCCCACCGCCAGTCCCAGCACACCACCTCCCAAACTCCCTCAGCCACCTCCTGGGTGGTTGGTCCTTCGCTGCACCCCTGGGTGCTGGGTGACAAATGCATCCAGTGAGGCTACAGATCATCTAACGGGGTGGACTGGACCATCCCCCTCCTCACAGACACAGAGGTGGTACAATGGAGAGCAGGGGCTGCTCCTGTTCAACTCCAGCCCTGTTCCCCAGGGATGCAATCTTTAACTCGGTTTTCCGGCCACCAAGAATCACTCCAGGGAGGAAAAGCTTCCCCAAGGGAATAAAACTTCCAGGCTTCCAGTTTGCCAACCCACCATCCGGCAACAGGGAACAGGCTGGCTCACCCCCAGCACCAGCCCAGCTGGAGCAACGTCGCTGAGATGCACCAAGCGGCATCAACCTCCGGGAGCTTTGCAGGCCAGTGAGTAATTGGTTCAAGGAGCTGCATCGAGTCTGTGCGCACGCGTGCGCAGCCCCCAAACCCCCTGGTACCAACCCTCCCCACGGCAGGGAAGTGGCAGGGGGCCCCTGGTGCTCTGTCTCCCAACCAACCCATCCATACCCAGTTGTCACCCAGCAAGGCTGGGATGCATCAACGGGAGCATCGCAGCCGTGTCCCATCACATCACCTCCCCGCACAGGGGAGAGAAACGCTATGGCCACCACCTGCCAATCCATTCCACCCCATTACCCGGGTCCCCATGCTGGGGTTGGAGACCAGTGGGTGCGATGTCCCTAAAACAGCTGGTGCACGGGGACGGCCCGGCCCCAGTGGGTGGTGGAACAAGCCAGGCGCCATGTTGCGGCGGCGCGAGTGCACGGCACACTGGAGGAGAGCGAGGGGAGGGGGCAGAGCACCTCTCTGGTCCCCAGGGCCAGGCGCAGAGGACTGCAGCAAAATGCTACCGAGGAGGCCGGCTGTTTTCCAGCGCCGGCTCCAAGATGGAGGGGTGGCTGGTGACCCACCACGCCAAGGGGCACAACGAGAGAAGCACCGCACAAGCATCCAGTGGCTTGGATGGCCAACATGGAGGGCTACTTGCTCAGCTTAGGCATGTGGCTACGGACAAGCGACCCTTGCAAGCTCTCCCCAGCACAGGGTCCAGCAGCATCCAGGGTCTGGCTTGCAACGGTCACCCAAGGGAAGGGGGCTGCTGGGAGGGTGGCTCACAGTCCTCCAGCCCCAACCACGCTCCTGGTACAGGAGAAGGAGGGCAAGGTCTTCACCAACGTGGTCCAAGCACATCCCTAGCAGCTCACACAGGCAGAGCGGTGCCTGGATGCAGGAGCAGGGGCTTGGGGACTAGACACCATGCTCATGGGCACTGGCTAGGCTGGAGGGAGCAGGGATCTGCCCCATGGGGCTACAGGGACATTAAGCTGAAGAGGGGGCTCCCAGCCAGCAGCCGGGGCTCAGTCTGCCCGGGCCCAGCCCCGATCCCCTCCCCGGGAGGGGCCGCAGGGGTCCAGCCCCGACAGCGGCTCCCGAAGCCCTGCCCGGGATGCTCCAGCCCCGACGCCTCCGTGCTCCGGTTCCTCCCGCCCGGCCGCGGCTCTCCAGCCCAGGGCGGAACCGACATCCCGCCTCCAGACCCCCAACGACCCGGGGGTCCGGCCCCGACACCGTATCCTCAGTTCCCCAACCACGGCACCGCGCTTCCCGGCGCCCCAGTGCCGCAGCCTCCGGCGCCCCGACGCCAGTCCCCCCCAGCACCGTGCTCCAGCCCCGCTCGCCCCGACGGCTCATCCCGAGTTCCCCGCCACCGTCGCGCCCCATCCCCAGTTCCCCATCCTGGTGTTCCCCCCACCTCCTCCTCGACGTTGCCGCTGCCGTTGGTGTGCTCGGTGTCCTTGTTGAGGTTGCTCATGGTGGGGTGCTGGGGTAAGGGGGGAAACGGATGGGA
>VXBJ01000116.1:13703-29870 GCA_013400055.1 Nycticryphes semicollaris | reverse complement strand
ATCCCAGGGGCTGAGGGGGGCTGTGGCTGAACCCCGCGGGGGGTCTGAGCTCCCCGGGACTGCTGCCCCACAACCCTAGGGGGGCAGCTCTGTAACCCCCGCTCTGAAAGCCCCCAGCCCCAGGAACAGCAGAACACGGGTCATATAACCCCAGGACAGTGGCCCTGCAAGCCTGGGACAGTGGCCCTGTGAGCTCAGGACAGCAGCCCCACATCCTCCAGGACAGTGGCCCCACAAGTCTGTGACAGTGGCCCCATATCCCCAGGACAGTGGCCCTACAAGCCTGGGACAGTGGCCCTGTGAGCTCAGGACAGCAGTCCCACATCCCTCAGGACAGTGGCCCTATGAGCCTAGAACAGTGGCCTCATATCCCCAGGACAGTGGCCCTACAAGCCTGGGATAGTGGCCCTGTGAGCTCAGGACAGCAGCCCCACATCCTCCAGGACAGTGGCCCCACAAGTCTGTGACAGTGGCCCCATATCCCCAGGACAGTGGCCCTACAAGCCTGGGACAGTGGCCCTGTGAGCTCAGGACAGCAGCCCCACATCCTCCAGGACAGTGGCCCCACAAGTCTGTGACAGTGGCCCCATATCCCCAGGACAGTGGCCCTACAAGCCTGGGATAGTGGCCCTGTGAGCTCAGGACAGCAGTCCCACATCCCTCAGGACAGTGGCCCTATGAGCCTAGAACAGTGGCCTCATATCCCCAGGACAGTGGCCCTACAAGTCTGGGACAGTGGTCCCATATCTCCAGGACAGTGGCCCTGAGATCCCAGGAGATTCACCCCAAATCCCCCACAACAGCAGCCCCCAGTTCCCTGGGGACAGTAGCCCAGTTCCTCCTGCCAGAGCCACCCCGTGTCACCGCAAGCAGCCGACGGGTGCCAGGAGCGCAGCCCAGCTCTCGGGCCTGGGAGCAGGAGCTGGGTTGAGGCACATCCACCTCCTTGCCCTTCTACCTGCCTGCTCCAGTGCCTAATTAACCTCCTCCTAACGAAGCAGGAGCGGGAGCCAGGCTCTAGCAGGGTCCCCAGCTCCCCGATGCCAGCCAACACAGAGATCTCCACCATGCCCAGGGAGCAGCTTGACTCAATCCCATCTCTGCTATGGCAGCTGGAGAGGTTGAAGAGGGTCTTGCCTTCATCCAGGCCTTCACGCAAAAGGGCAGCCCGTGGACAGGGGTGTGAAAAGGGAGCAGAAAACAGGGAACGTGGCTCATCCCTGGAGGCTGCATCCTACAGCCTGGTCCCTCTGGGAGGCAAATGTGGAAACCCCCAAAGGTTTGAGGTCAATCCCCCAAGTGGGGGACGTTCAGGGGAGCTGAGCCACATCAGCGTAACCAGTGTTGCTTGTACCCAGCTCTCGCTGCTTCCTCGGCCCCAAGGCTGGGTGACAGTGAGAGGAAACATCAGCCCTCCCCTGCCCTGGTGGTCCCACATCCACCACCACCCCCGCCTTGACTCCCCAGGCTGCAAAATGAGCCTGGCTGGGGGCAATCTCAGCTGATTTCTCCGCTGACACCTGAGCTCAGTGCCCTGTTCAAGCCCCAGCCCCTGACTCGCTCTGCCACCTGGTTACGCTGAGGCTCCCCGTGAAAGATTTAACCCTAAACTCAGCCATCCCCGTCCACCAGCCTCTTCCAACACAACCCAAGGAGCTCCGGGCTCATCAACATAAACTGAGGGGGTTCCCATAGTCAAGCAAGTGCCTGCCAGGCCCCACGGCTCCATCACAGGAGGTGTGTCGGAGGGGAGGAAACGTGGACACCCTCTGGGGAGCATTTCCTTGTTTTCTAGGTGAGGGCTTTTAGCAGCAGCTGTTTGCATCGTGGGTACAGTGGGTTTGTGTCTTGAGTTCTCTCTCACACAGAAAGCAGCAAAAGCAACCATTTGTTCTCAACACAGAAAGGACATGGACCTGTTGGATCGGGTCCAGCAGAGGGCCACGAAGATGCTGGGAGGGCTGAAGCACCTCTGCTGTGAGGACAGGCTGAGAGAGCTGGGGTTGTTCAGCCTGGAGAAGAGAAGGCTCCGGGGAGAACTTAGAGCCCCTTCCAGTACCTGAAGGAAGCTACAGGAGAGCTGGAGAGGGACTCTTTGTCAGGGAGGGGAACAACAGGATGAGGGGTGATGGTTTTAAATTGAAAGAGGGGAGATTTGAGATTTAGATTAGATACGAGGAAGAAATCCTTTGCTGTGAGGGTGGTGAGAGCCTGGCCCAGGTTGCCCAGAGAAGCTGTGGCTGCCCCATCCCTGGAGGGGTTTCAAGGCCAGGCTGGATGGGGCTTGGAGCAACCTGGTCTGGTGGGAGGTGTCCCTGCCCATGGCAGGGGGGTTGGAGCGGGATGATCTTGAAGGTCTCTTCCAACTCTAACCATTCTACGATTCTATTTCTTTTTGTAAGGCTACGTAACAAGCCACAAAGTTAGAGAGCCTGATCCCTGCCAGGTCCTGGGCCTGGGTGGTGGGGGGAAACCTTCATTTTTAATAAAAGAAACCCAAAAAAACCCAGCAGAACAAGGGCTTTCTCCAGTCTTTGTTGTGGCTGCACCATAACTTACTCCCCCCAAAATAAGGCTGCACGAGAATAACTCCCAAAAATAATGTTGCTTGCCATGCCAAAAAGACTCGGAGCAAGCCTGCCCTGATGAAGACCAGGAATATTTGCTTCCTGTGCTAATTAAGCAAAAAAAACTGCATAACCTCATGGAGCTTTCTCGGTGTTTAGAGGTTGGGTGGGTTATTGTTTTGGGGTTTTGGTGTTTTGGGGTTTTTTTTACTTTCTACAGAATTTGGGTCTGCAGAGCCTGTGGCAAGCGGAGGAAGACACGAAGGGGTGGGAGTGAGAAGGTGTTTTTTGTCAAAGCCCCACGGAAGCCGCGCTGCACATGAACCCGGAGGAAACGCCACCTCTTCCACAGCAGGACAAACACACACAAGCACACCCCCTGCAAGCAGAAGGGACACTACATCCACCACCCTGGGGCAACGACGACAGCAGGTCCACCAACGCCTGATGGCTCCTAACCCGTGGTTCCTCCTGTTGGCAAGCTTAGCGTCACCCCTCAAAGCTGTACGCGGTGGCAGCTCCCTACGTCCCAGCGTCTCCTGGCTCCTAAGTCCCTTTGATGTCCCCAAAAACATCCCACCCAGGCATCCCGTCCCCTCCCGAAGCACTGCGGCAACACAGCATGTGCTTCAGCACACAGAACCCTCGATGGTCCAACCAACTGCACAAAGAGGAGATGTTTCTCGCCCCCAAGGAGCTTATAAGGATAGGCAAGAGGTGGGACAAACGAAGGGGTCCGTGCCACCAGCTTGTGCAGGCAAGTAAGTCCACCAGAAAATTGTGGTGTCCCTGCTGTGGTTTTGGCTGAGGACTTTTTTTCCTTGGGTGCCTCTGCGTGGAGACGCTCAGCTTTTAACTGTGTGACCTGGGACCACCTCATCGGAAGCAGCGCAGGACCGGGGTGACACTCCCGTTTGGGCCGGGCTTATCCAAAATTTTACAGCCACATTATTTTCACACCCAACGCTTTTCACCCTGAGGCATCCACCACCAAACAGCAGCTACCTCCTCAGTCTGGCCATCACAGGCCCTGTCCTTCCCACCCCACAGAGGTGCAGTGCTTAGAAGAGCAGAAGTGACGCTGTGACCATCCAGCCTGCACCCACCAACCTCTCCCACGGCGGTTCCTGTTCAGGGTGGCCCAGCTGGCAGCGAAGCCAAACCCATGCTGACGAAAAACACCCAAGAGAGACTAAAATGTTACTCTTGTGCCCAAGACTGCGTGGTCATTTGAACACCTCGGGGAAGAGGCTACTTAAGGACTCGAGGTAGAAACAGGTTGTAATCAGCTGGGAAATCAAGGTGGGACATGAAGCACCCACCACCCATAGATGAAACCAGGGATTTTACACGCTGTTTCTCAGCTTAACATTTTCCAAAGGCGCTTTGTCTGTCGCCCTCGAACGAGCAGGTCACTGCTGGGGGAGGCAGGGTAGCCGGGAGCACGGTCCAGCTGCCTGGAGACTGGTTATGGGGAATAATGGAGGGACGTCTCTCTCCTGCATGTGCTGCCCGTTCATTTTGTGATCCCAGGGCCATCCATCTTTTAGGGAAGCAAGGAATTTCATTTCGGGGATCACGGGGCTTGTCGTTTGGAGTACCTGTGCCACACTTTGGATGAGGAGCTGGGTGGGTTTGCCGTTTCTCACTCCATATCTGGGACAACAGCTGAGCCTTGGCTCTCTTCCCAAGGCAGAGGACGCTCCCGTGCCACTTCCAATGTGTTTGATTTAGGATGAAGGGAGGATTTCCTCTGCTCACCACTGGAGCCAACTTCCCCTCCTACCCTTGCCCAGGAGGCCCCACATCTTCCTGGACCACTCCAGCTAGCAGTGCTCTGCTGCCTTCCTCCATCCTGCCCCAGAGATGCTGCTCTCCTCCATCCCAGCTGCTCTTGTCTCATGCCCCTAGTCTTTCTGGTTAATTAACCAGGACTTGCGACAGCAGCTGAAAAGAGGATACTCACCATGGGATGTGGAGAAAGGCTGATTTCCAAGCAAGCAGTGTAGACCAGCTGATGGCCACTGTGGCACAGGGCTGGCTGACACGGCTGTGGTGAGCAATGGGCATGCGTAAGCTGGGTGCTGGTGTCACCAATGACCTGAAATGAGTTCTTAGAGACCATTCAGGCCACAGGCAGGAGGAGGTGTTAGGGTTGAGATGCTGCTTTTGATATGGATCAGCACCCAAACACCTGGAGATTTGTTATAGCATCCCACAGCGATGGCGGGAGGTGACCTCTGGAGTGTCCAAGCCAATAGCCCACAGGACTGTCACCAGTGCTGGATGAGGTTGGCCCTAGCTTGAGAACCCCCAAGGATGGAGCAACCCCAACTCTCCAGGTGTCCATCCCAGGGCTGCACCATCCTGCAGGGAAGAAATCTTCCCTAACACCCGACCTGACCCTCCCAAGCCACCATCTGTGGCTGTTGTCCCACCTTAAATCATCTGCCGCTATCAAAGAACCTGTAGCTCCCCCATCTTTGTAACTATCCCTCTAGGAGTTTGTAAGCTGATAATAGACCCTCTTCTGACCTCTTTTTGACCAAGCTAACCCAACCCAGCTCCTTGGTGACCCTTCACTGGTCCCTCCAGCGGTTCCTCCACCTCCCAGTCCCCATCTCTGCCCAAAGAAGAGCCTACCCAGCCATTCCTCCTGGCCCTACAACCTCCTTTGGCCCAAACAGCAGGGATGGCATTCGACCAAGGCCAGGCTGAAGAGCAGCCCCCAACCTCCTCTACGTGTTAGACCAAATGCCACGTGGCTACACCAGTCCTAAGCATCACAAAGGTTCAGGTGGCAGAGGGCTGCTCCTGCCCAGTCAAACCATTCAGATTCCTGCCGGTCCCGGTTCTTTTGTTGTATTTAACCACGATAGCTGCAGGACATGTTTGTCCTCCTGGGGGAAGGGATGGGTAGCCCAGCAGTGTGGGCACAGCTAAATGCAGTTAGAGGCAAGGTCATAGTGAGAGGGATGAAGACTCTGGAGGAAGAGGAAGATGTTCAAAAGCAGGAGAGCAGCAGGTCACCCCAGGTAATGGCCAAAGCAAAGGCTTGGGCCATCCGCTCCATGTCCCAGATCAATAAGGTCAGCGAGACACTGCTGGTCCCTTCCCCTCCAAAACCCGTGGGAGCCCCAGGGTTGGTTTGGTAGCAGTGCCAGAGGTGCAGAGGATGAAAGTCACGGCAGGAGAATTGGCACCAGGGACCCCCGATACCTGGGTACCAAGTGACGGGATGAAAATAGCCCCATCCTGGGGCTTTCGGGTGGCCCCGTGGGTGCTGGGCAGAGACGAAGAGCAGGGAAATGGCAGGGCTCACCCCACACCACATGCCTGGAGTAGCTGCTTTGAGGGCTTTTCAAACTTTAATTCCTTTCCGTACGTCACCACTCGCCTTCTCCAGCTCTGCCTTCCCCCGGGGGGATGAGCTGAAGCTAACCAAGGCAGACAAGAGCTCGGAGGTGCTCTCAAACGTTCGCTCAGACGCATCGGATCGCCCCAAAGCTGCTTTTATGGGCATTTCGGAGCGGCTCCTGGCAGCGCCGCCGGAGCTGAGCTCTGAGGACGCTTCGCCGTGAACCCACCGAGTTGGGCTTCAGACCAAAAAGGGGGTGAGGAGATGCCGCCAAACAGAAAAGTCTGTTCGGAGCCAGGAGCGGGAACAATAAACCCAAACGGTTTCCTCTGATGGGTTGCAGATGCAGCAGGCCGGCCGCCTCCCGCTGGAAAAAAGCACTGCTGCACAGAGGGCTTTTGCCATTTATTCACCTAGGAAATAAAGACAGTCCTTCAGTCTGCCCCGAAACTCTTTATTTTTGTTGTTGTTGGTTGGGTTTTTTTCCTTTGTAGGTGAAATACAGAGATAAAAAGGGGGCAGCGCTCTGGCTGGACTGTGCCCTGCTTAAACAACATACTGTTACCTCTTCAGTTTCATAATTAACGTTTCGTTTGCGCTGCCCAGGCGTATTAATTATGAAGGAAGAAGCCAGTGGGAATCTTTTAGATGGGTATTTAGATGGGTTAAAGGCCCCAGAGGCAGCCCAGCCCCAGGCACAGGGTGGTTGCAAGAACTTGGGACATCAATAGCTGGCCCTTAACGGGGACAGAGTCGGGTCCATGAAGTGTCCCCAGACACGTTTGGGCACCAGAGCCCTGGCTCCATGTCCATCCCCTGCAGCTCCTTCCACCACCATTCGGCAGGGAGAGTAGTTGAAGCCACCACGCTGCTCTGGGGGGCCAGAATCCTCCCCGTAATGCAGCTGGACCTCACCAGTTGTAAGATGAACAGGATGCCTCCTCCACAGAGGAACTGGGAGCCCCCCGGGTTGCTGAGGTCCCTCACAGGCTGTAACAGAGGGACTTCTTCAGTTGAGTCCTCATTTGAGCCATCGTGGGAGCTGGCTGGGGGGGGAAAGGCTCCCCTAGCTTCACTATCACGGCTCCTTCAGCCAGTGCAGCTCCGCTTCGGCATCTGACACTCAGCACTGACAAAGTGGCACCAACAGTCTCCAGATCTGTCCCAGCAGGAGGGAAAAGGCAGAGGGCAGGGTGGGAAGTCCTTGCTGGGCCAGATCCTGCCCCTTCCCCACCCACTGCGGCCGTTTGGCTGCAGTTTTGGCGGGATGCTCAGTGCAAACATTGGCTTTGGCACCCACCTGGGTGGCTGGAGCAGCAAGGATGGGATGTGGCTTGACCAGATCCCATTTGATGGGATGTGGGATGGGCAGTGAGAAAGGACCACTGTCACCAGTGTCCTGAGCCCCCGTGTGTTGTCCTACCCCAGGGCCTGTCCCAGGAACATCTAGGCATCAGCAAACCCAGGTTGCCTGAGCCAGAATCCTTCTCAGCCAGGTGCTACCAAGTGGAGGGGTCATGACCCATTCTGCTCAGAAGAACCACCTCTGGCTGTTAACAGGGCCCCTTCGGACCAAATCTCTTCATCCTCTGTTAAATTATCTACGTGCCTAATTAACAGACATTAGGGAGGGCAGAAGTGCTCCCAAACTTTGCCATTAAGCATCTAGAGAATCAAGAAGGGCCACCTTTGTAACGGACAAGGCGGGCAGCTTTGAGCCCTGCCACGTGCTCCCTGGTCATCACAGCAAGCATTACCCGAACTCTCCCAAGAGGAAAGGCGTCCCGTTCTACCATGAAGGTTATTAATACCCAACCCTTCTACGCACTGGAGACCTTGTCAAATAAAACAAAACGACTTGTTGTGGAGGAATCCTTGGCAACACGACCAACATATGCATGACCTTCCGACTTGGAAAACAGACGGCCAAAAACCCAAGCAAGCGATCCCACGTCAGGAGGCACGGCCCAGCTCCCCTGCCACCATGGCTGCCAGCGACAGGCCAGGATGCACCGTGGTTCCCGAAGCCCGACGGAGCGAACCGCTGAGCAAGAGAAGGAGCCGTGCGGGATGAGCACCGCTCCAGCGTGGATGTGGCATTTCCTCTGTGGCAGCCACAAGCCTGGAAAAGCCCTTTATCACCTCATTTATGACTTCCTTCCCCAGGACCCTCCCTGCTCAGCCAGCCCTCTGCACCTCCACCCCAGCGGTCCATGTCCATGGCTGGTTTCAATGGTAGGGAAGAAGCGTCCTTGCATTCTCCTTTCTCCTCCCCACTGTTCTCCAGGCCAATGTACAGCCCTGCTGCACTGAGAACCACAGAGGGGACACTTCCATCCAGGAGGACACCTCCAGCCTCAGACACTGTGTGCTGCTGCCTGGCACGGGGGACATCCAAGACCACCAAACATGACATGGAGGAGACTTCCTGTTGATGCCCATCTCCCCTGGTCAAGAAGGTCCCCCCACCCTCCTTCTGGAGATGACGCTTGCCAGCCAAAGGTGCAGCCTGCTCTGTGAAAGCTGCCACGCTGTCACCACTGGCACTTCGAAGGCTGCTCCGGAGTCATGTGGATAACGAGAGGGATTAGCAAGTCAAGGGAGGATGAGAGCTAAATGAGGCATCGCCTGGCAAGAGGCTGCTCCATCCATCCCGCTTGTCTTTTGGGCAGAGAAGAGAAGGCAGAGGTGGTGCTAGCTGGGGCTAGGGCCGGCGGTGTGGCTCCACAGTTGCCCCTGCTCTCCTGGAGCTGGAGCTATGGAAGCCAACGTGCCACAGCAGCACCCGTCCCAGGGCTGTCCCCACGCAGGTGACGCTCACCGCAGCGCAGCTGGGCAAAGCCAAGGAGCCGGCACGACCTGTGGGGTTCTCGGGGTTCTACAGAGCCTGGGGCTCCCAACGGGCACAGCAAATGGCCCATCCCCAAGAGCACCCCAAGTCTCACCCCTCAGAGTTTCAAGCCTTGGCGGCAAACCAAAGCAATATATCTTCCTGATCCTCAGTCCCAGAAATGCCAGACTTGTTTAAACTGGACTGTTTAGATGAATTCGTGTACGGTTGGTATGTTGGACACCCAGCATGAAAGACTTCAGCTCACGACTAAAGTCTGGCAAAGCCCAAAAACCACAGAAAACAAAGAGTTTTATCATGGGAAGCACCGGTCCCTGGGACAAGCTATAATTACTTCTCTTCTGCTCGGACCACAGCGTGTAAACACCCAGGACCGACAGCAGCCGATATTCCAGAGTCGGCTGCTGCCGATGGCTTCGGCTGATGGGACAGAAGGGGACATGCTACAGAGCAAAGTTGCCCATGTCCCCACGACCCACACACCGGGCTCACACCTGCAGTCTGGGTATTTCCCCCCACATCCCCAATTCCTGCATTGCACCGCTGGCCAATCACCAGCACAACCCCCCCCAGGAAAAGTGATTTTTCAAGGAAGGGAATAGGGCCTGGAAAATTCCAGCCTCAATGGGGACTGACAAGGATGGGGGCTGTGCTGGAAACTGTTTTGCAACCTTAGTTATTTCTCCCCCCCCCAAATGCCGGCAGCCCAGGCAGCGCCTCTCGCCCCGTAATCTCATTAGTCTCCTTGGGAACGCCTGCCCCACGAGAGCCCCTCTCGCCCTCTTATCGCTCCCCGCGTCCGCCTGCACCCACCCCCCCAAAGGCACCACAAACAGCTCCCCGTGAAGCTCGGGGGTCTGGCGAGCCCCTCGGGGGTCTGGCTGAACCCCTCCACACGCGCGCACCCGCCCGCCCTGCCAGGCAGATCCCGGGAATGCCTGATTTATAGTCTTATGCCTCGTTCTGTTTACGCCAGGCGAGTTATTTAAAACAAGGAGAGCAAGAGGAGCCCGGGTTTTGTTTAAAAGTCCAGCGAGGAGATTTGCCTTAAATAGTCAAGAGCTGAGATTGGAGGGGAGGCCGCCCAGCAGCCCGGACCTCCAGGGTGGGAGCAGAGCTGGCACCCGCGGGGGGAGCTGACTGGCTGGAGGAGGTGGCAGGAGTCTCCCAACGAACCCCAGGGAGTCAAACCATCCCGGGGAGTCGCTCGCGGGCCCGGCTTTGCACGGCCCATGGCACCAGAGACACGGTTCACAAACCATGACACGAAACATGTGAAATGGCAGCCTCAGGATAAACGGTGCCAGTCTTCACGTTCACTCTGAATCCTAATGATAACAATCCCAAAAAGCTGCCCCAAGGCCAGAATCGGAGCGGCCACCCTAAAGGAAGCCATCCACAGGTCCAGTTATGGCCCCCCTCAATGAGCAGCCCACCTCCAGTCCTCAAGGCCTTCTCCTTGGGGGCAAGAACGTCACACAGGGGACACGACACGAGCTTGGTTTGCTCGGTGCCGACCACAGATCTGATTGCTCTCTATAAATACATCCGGGGTCAACACCAGGGACAGGGAAGAGCTATTTAAACTCGAGGGGGATGCTGGCAAAAACAAAAGGCTATATATAAACTTTCCATGAGCAACGCCAGGCTGGAGGGAAGGTTTTAACTTCTGGAGCAGTGAGGTGGAGGAAGAACCCCTCAAGGAGTGGGGTGAGGCGCTGGGATGGGGCCAGACGCATCTCTGCGTGCCCCCAGGGTGGGCAACCCCAGTGTCCCTCTGTCCCCAAGTCTCGTAACATCAGCGGAGGGGCTGGCAACCGGCCCCTGGCACGGCAGCGACAGCTCCCAACCCCACTCCAGGCAGGACAGCAAGGGGCAAGAAGCTCTTCAGATTATCTTTCCACTTTCTTGACTTATTTGGTCAAAATCGCTGATGAATTAATCAGAATAATGAGTGACTCGGGTGCCTTGAAGCACGCAGCAGCAACGGTCCAACGCCGAGAGGCAAAGCCGTCACGCAGAGCCTGGCACCCTCTGCTAAACCCCGCACCACTGCTAATGCCTGTGCCCCCCCTCTCCCCCCCCAAAACCCCTGTGCCTCCTGCCCACCCCTGTGCCCTTCAGAATCCTGCACCCACCAGCAGAGCATCCATCATCTCCTGGACCCTAATCCTTGCAGTATGGCCCATCTCCACGTGATCCCTGCGCCCCACCACCCACAGCACCCATACCTACACCCTCCACACACTGGCAGCACCCCATGGGACAGGCAGAGCTGGCCCCCACCTTCTCCTGGTGTCCCCCTTGGGTCCATCTGAAGGGTGCTGAGCTGTGAATGAACGATAGTTTGCTCGTGGGGACGGCATGGGCAAGAAATCTTGCAGCTGGGAGGTGGTGTTATGGAGGCAGCGGGGAGAAGGGGAGGAGAAGGGGGGCTGTGCAGTGGGGCAGGCTGGTGTCATGGCCCCGGGGAGCAGGCAGGCTCGTGGGACATCAACCAGCCTATTTTTTTTTTTTGCTGCTTATCTCAGAGGCATCCGAGCCCCGGATGTCCCCACTATGGAGGTACCATTGGCAGGGAAGGGGATGAAATATTCAGAGAGGTTTAGAGCAATTTGGTGTCTCCTGCAGAGCGCGCTGATGAATTTTTCAGATGAACAGGCACCCAAAGGAGGTCGGGAGCCAGCTGAGTGCGTCACCAAACAGCCACCCTGTCACCGCAGCAGCCACAGTGTGGCCTGGCAGGGATGCTGCTGGGGTACATGGGGCCACACTGGTGGAGATGCCCGACAGAGCAGAGCTCCGGGGCAACGACCAAGGACGAGACCTCTCCTGGATGTCTCTGGTGCCTTCCCACTCTACTTCTCGTGATGTGACAGCAGCAAGGGCTTGTTCCATACACGTGTCCACCCACGCACCAGCCATTATACGTCACTTCAGAGTTGCTTCCCAGCAAACACCAAGACAGGCCCCCATCTTCCCATTTCCTCCCAGTTGACTCCCATCTCGCTCATCCCCTCCAAGCAGGGTGATCGCTGTGCTCCTGCACCGTCACCCCAGATTTTGGGCTTGCTGTCGAGGGGAAGGTGACAGCATTTGGTACAGAGGACGTGCACGCCGTCACAGGAAACCCCTCTCCTGGCACCAGCCCATGGCAATCTGGTCCTTTCTAGGCTGTAAGAGGAGGAAGCTGACCACAGAGGCGGTGAAGTATGGGCTCTAGCATGAGGCCCATAAACATCTGGCACCATAAATTAAAACAGAGCTGCCCCCGCCTGCCATGCTCCCAAATCCCCTGAGCCGCAGCCCCGATAGCAGCCCCACTGGCGCCAGTGCTGCAAGGACCAAGGGAGCATGCAGAGTCATATCCTGGGTGGAAAAGTTCAAGTCCAAGCTGGGGGAGCCTCCAGGATGGAGTAAAGGCTGTGGGGTTTGAGATGCAACACCCCACTGCCCCCATTCCAGCACGGAGCTGGAAGCCACCACTGGACACGTGTCCTCTTGGCTCCCGCTGAAGCCAGTGCAGAGCAGGACCCCCAGTGTCCTGTGAAGGGCTTTAATTCCTGCTACATCACCCAGGTGTGGCAGCGATGGGACCAGGATCTGGTGGAGCTGGGACATGATGCTCAGAGGGCTGGAGTCCCTCTGCTGTGAGGACAGGCTGAGAGAGTTGGGGGGCTTCAGCCTGGAGAAGAGTAGGCTCCAGGGAGACTTTAGAGCCCCTTCCAGTCCCTAAAGGGGCTCCAGGAGAGATGGGGAGGGACTCTAGATGAGGGAGGGGGGCCCTAGGATTAGGGGGAAGGGGTTTAAACTGAAAGGGGGGAGATTTAAATGAGATAATAATGAAGAAATCATTTGTTCTGAGGGTGGTGAGAGCCTGGCCCAGGTTGCCCAGAGAAGCTGTGGCTGCCCCATCCCTGGAGGGGTTCAAGGCCAGGCTGGATGGGGCTTGGAGCAACCTGGTCTGGTGGGAGGTGTCCCTGCCCAGGGCAGGGGGGTGGGACTGGCTGGTCTTTAAGGTCTCTTCCAACCCAAACCATTCTGTGGTTCTATGACACAGGCCAGCTGATGGGAAAGTTCAGGGCAGCAGGAGGGAAGGCAGCATGGCTGTCGGCGGTGCTGCTGTGGGCTGATCTGGCGCTGGGGCCGCATTCCCCAGGGACAGATAAAAGCTACCGTAAAAGGGGAGACCTGTCACTAGGGCTGGCCTGGCTTGTCTCAGCACAGCGGGGAGAGCGGCAAAGCACTCAGCGAGCGGGTGCCACCGCCGCTCCAGTGGCTGGGGGGCCACCTTATCGGCAGCGTGCCACAGCCCTTGGCACTCGCTGGGCAATGTCTGAGGGACATCTCTGAGCTGCCTCTGCTCCACCCTCCCCGCACCATGATGCCACCCTGCCACCGCATGCCCAGCTGGAGCAGTCACATCCCACCAGGCTCCACTGGTCACCGAGCCCCCAGTACGCACGCTGGCCCTACGGTGGGAAGGCAAGATGGCTCATAGGGGAGCCCAGAGTTTCCAGGGGTACAGCCCCATGGCTGGCTCCCTCCCTTGCCCTCCCGCACCCTGGGGGAGCGGGGATTTAATGCAAGGGGAAGGCGGGAGAGAGCAGTGCTCTCAAAAAGCAAGAAAGAGGACCCTGGGTGCTGCCCGTGCAGAGCAGGACCCCGGTAGGAGCTGGGGAGGCGAGGGGGGGGCGGGGACAGGGACACTGGCTGCAGCCGTTTTTGCTTACGCTGGGCAAAAGTCTCAGGATCCATAAGCAGGAAGAGGCTCTTTTGGAGCGAACGGCAAAATATTGTCTTTGAGCAGCTCAACTCCCCCGCCTGCGCCTTCTCCTTGAAGTCCCAGCAGCTCTCGGGGAGAAGGTTTCCTTCCTCCCCAACCCCTCCGTGACGGGTGACCTTCCTCCCCGCAGCCAATTAGTGAGCTGGGGTCGGGGGGGTCAGGGGGCTTCCCGAGTTCACGGTGCTAATCGCCGAACGGAGCCGGCATCGAGCGGTGCACGTAGGGCAGCCCCCCCACGGTCCACCTTGGGGACAACCAAGCCTTCCCCCAACTCCAAGGTCTCCGAATTTCTCCCCCCTCCATCATCGCCAGCAGCTGGGTTCCCCCCTTGGCTCCCTGCTTCATTCCTCCTTCAACCTGACAGCCTCCAGCTGCTGTCCCGGCCCCCACGCGTCCCTCGGCAGAGCCATCCCTGCTTCATTCCACTCCTGGCAGGTTCTCAGGGTTGGAGGAAGAGCCCACGTCTCTCCAGCCCCATCTCGCCATAGCCCCACTAGCCCAGGCAGCCCTGCTGCATGCCAACCCCATCGCCAGCCTCCCCCCGCCCCTACCAGCCACCTCCTGTTCCTCCGCCAGCCAAGCTACAGCGGGCCGGTGGCCGCTATCAAATATTGATGGCCCTGTGTGGTAAATAAGCATTATGAATTTATGAATTGATGAATTAAAGAGGCTTCGTCTCGGGCCGGCTGCCACGCGGTGAGGCGGAAGGAGCGGCGGCGCTGCCGGCACGGGGCAGGGCTGGCAGAGGCAGCGGGCAAAAGGGTGCCGGCACGGCCCCAAAAACCCACCGCCTTCAAATCCAAACCAAGCCCAGGCCTTGGGGACAGCCACCCGGGACCTTGCTCTTCTCCCTCCTGCCAGTTCTTTGCTCCCCTCCCGAGTTCCAGCTCTCCCCGGGGCAGCTGAGGGTGCAAAACCTCCCCCTCCGAGGAGTCCCGAGGAGTAGGAAGGAGGGAGTGAATCAAGGCTCAGGTTCACCGGTTTAAACAATATTTAGTCCAGCACTATTGCTATGTGACTGACCGGGTTAATGAATAACGTGGCAAGTGTTTGCCCGACGCAGGAAAGCAGCACAGAACAATTTTGCTGGGCTCAAACTGGCCGGTGGAAAGACGCCTCCGAAAGCCCCAGGAAGCGGCACCAACACAGAGAAGGAGCCATTCCCGGCTCAGCCGGCACCAGCAGAAGAGGATGGTGATGGGTGATCATCCCCATGGCCGATTCCACACGCTGGGCACAAGGAGAGGGTGGCACCTGAGCCCAGTCTCCTCTTGGGGTGATGTTCAGGTGTCCACGTGAAGATCTTTGCGAGAAGGGGTGCACAGGGACAGGCTCAGGGCAGAGGGATGGGATGGGATGGGATGGGATGGGATGGGATGGGATGGGATGGGATGGGATGGGATGGGATGGGATGGGATGGGAAGGGCGCTGCAGCAGTGGGTGAGCCATCACTCCACCTGGCCCAGAGGTGTAAATGTCAAAGCAAAGGATGGAGGATGGGATTTCCAGGATCAGCATGACACAGAACGCACAGAAATATATAAAGAGTGAGTGAAAGGCTCCCTGCCAGCACCACCTCCCAGGGGAGCACCATTCAGAGCTGACCTTGGACAAAATGATAAAATCCAGAGGTGGAAGCATCTTTGCCTGAGGAACTATGGCACGTCCCACACTCCTGTCCCACCGTGAGACTGAGAGGAGCACCTGGCCAGTGCCACAGGTTTCAGTCACACAGCAAGGCCCATGACATCGCTGGCACTGTGTCCCTGTGACAGTGCCAGGGCACATGTACCTCTCCCCCCAAGCTGGCCTATGGCTGTGCCACAGCCAGGCATTGTCATGGGACCTGACTGGTCCCCACGCTCTACAGATGGGGACACTTTTTCCCCACCTTTCTGTCCCCATAGGGTGTGCAGGGCTTTCCAGCAGGGCTTTGCCACCCAGAAATGGCAGAAGCCACACACTCCCAGCACGCCAGGTTCACTGCACAGCCAGCCAGAGCCAGCTGGGCTCTTTCACCATCACTAAATTTATCCTTGAAGACCCCCATTCCTCAGTGTGGTTGGTTCCCATCACTGGGCGATGCTTGGCTCCCACCCCCACATCTCCCCTGCTGTCCCCGCCACCTCCTCCACCAGGACAGGACGTTCCCACGTGGACACGCGTGCCCCAGGCAGGCTGGGAGAGGCCGCGTTCACACGGGACGGCAGCGTGGCCAAGACCCCCTGAGGATGCTTCAGCCTGGCCGCCCCCAGCCCCCTCACTGCTGGGGAAGAGCCCGGGGGCTTCAGCTTGGCCCCAGCTGGGGGGACCATGCTGTGCCCACCACAAGCCAGACCCACACACCACAGTGGCATCAGCTCCTCTCCCCAGCTGGGCTGGATGCTGCACACCACGAGCTGGCAGGGTGAGGGTTGATCCCCTGTTCACCCCAAGAGAGTGTTTTGGGGACTGCCAGGGTGGGGGAAGCAGCTGGAGAAGGGGGGGAGATGGGAAGAGGATAAGGGAAGGGATGGGGAACAAGCAGGGGGGACATCCCTCACCTCTGCCAGCCAGGACCTTTTTTCTTGCTGCTTTCTAATGACATTTTCCACTGGCCCTTTCG
>VXBJ01000115.1:264592-290255 GCA_013400055.1 Nycticryphes semicollaris | reverse complement strand
AAGCACTGCTCAGCTTTAATTAAAACATCCTGATGTTATCAACACTGTTTCCAGCAGAAATTGAAAACCTACTCCTTAACAGATACTGTGAAGAAAGTTAACTCTATTCCAGCCAAAACTAGCACAGTAAGAAAGGTATTTCTGAATATCTTATATTTTGGTAACAAAAATGCCTGCAATGCTTCAAAAATGGAGCACTGGATTTTGTCTATGGCGAAAGTAATTTTTTTATTATGTTTTAGCACTTTGTATAGTCATTGGTGTTGGCTGAAGTCAGGGCCTTGATATCTGCTCCTTCTGGTATTGTTATGAGCTCTACTACTTAGAGCTACAGCATTAAAAGCAGCTCTGTCCTTTTCAGTTTTGTCATCAAAACTTGAAAGAAAATGCACATAATTGTGAAACTACGAGGCACAAAATTGTTTTAGATTTATTTTTTCTTTTTAATTCAGCCTCTGCAGCATAACACTTGAAATAAAACATTGCATTTCATAGTGTTCCTTAATTATCTTATTTTCAATAGCGTTAATATAAATTATACCTAAATTGAACAGGAGTTGTCTTTTGAAGAGCTTTCCCTTTTTTTGCTTTGAAAATTGTTTGCCTTTTTACCACTGTTCCATGTTTTCTCCTTTCTTTGGAAAGAAATGCTCGTCTGTATTCAAATCTAATTTGTGATAGTTTTGTTCAGTCCTGAACTACATTTTTTGTCACATGAGTTTTGTGTCCAAAAGCTTTCAGCCAGCTTTGTTGAGAGTGACACTGCCAGACTAGTGATGGGTTTACTACTTGAATTTCATGTTCTGGATGAGGTGTTGCACTCACAGACTGACAAATAGTTGGATTGTAAGAAGAATTACTTTTATCTTGTTAACTTAGAATGCTAATTATGACTAAATTTCAAACACTGTCAAACATTTCAAACTTGACCTTTACATAAAAACATCCAGCCAACATGTTGATCCAGAAGGCACCATTCCATTGAAAAGCCATTCCCGGGAAGAAGGCCAAACACTTGAAACAGCATTTTGATTGCTTATTCCGAAATTTCAAACAACAAGTGACTACAATAGGGCCCCGCTAAATGTGTCTGTGGTCTGAAAAAAATTACCATTACCCAAATTAAGCTGCATGTTCCTCAAGCTTTTACAGTTACAGACATTCTACTTTTTAGAAGGTGAACTTGAACTCAAAAGCCTACTATTCAGGCCTTTATGTTTTTTAAAACTTAGGCATGATGTAGTGAAGGCCTTAAAGCCTCTGTAATGAATGTGTTTGTAAGGCTGCACTGTCCTACAAATTTTTCTAGTTCTGTGACAACTGACTCTTGCACATTTTTAAAATCATTAACACGCTGAACACTGTACAAGTACTGGACAGTGCTAATGTATGCCTTGCATTCTGTTCTTCTGTCAGAGGAAGTAACTGTTCAGATTTGTGTCCTAATTGTGGGCATCTATTTTCATTTACAATAGTATTGATATTCATGTGTGTGTTCTATCATATCTTATTAAGGAGCCTAGCAACACTTTTAGAGAATGTTTTCTGATTATTGCAGTCTATGTAGTCGAACAATATAACCACTATTTGTGATTTCTTTGCTATTGTTTATTTATCCATTTTTGTGCTAAAATAAATCATTCTGCATTATGAGTAAATAAACTTTTGTAAGGTATCTGTTTCTATATTTGGATGGCTCTGACCACAATAAGGTTTCAGACCTGTTTGAAATCAATAATGCATAATACTTAGAGTTAGTAATAACTAAAATAATTCAATGTGGCGTCTGTGTTTCCTAGGTATAGCCTATCTGAGTGGAATGTGCAGTGAAAAACGAAAATGTATAATTGCAGAAGACAATGGTCTGAACCTCGCCTTTACCATTGCCCATGAAATGGGTCATAAGTAAGTATGTGGATAACAAACCCTAATATGTATTGCATGTTATATTACTATGATTTGATTAATTTGTGTACTTCAGGGGTTTTCTTTTTTCTTTTAGGAAGGCTTTTAAATTTGGTGAAATATTTTGAAAAAAATATTTTTGTTATTAATAATGTGACATGTATTGTTATATAGCAGTAAATTAAGAAAATGTTTACAGGTTGGAGTAAAACAGGAATCTTCATAGCTACACAGTAACTAGGTTAGCTGGAAGGACTGATGTTGTCTAGAGGCAAAGCAGGTGCCCCTGCTTTTGTTTTGGGACTGTGATATCATGTATCAGATCCAGCTCTGACTATTGTTGCCAACAAACATTTTAATGAGAACATGAGTTGGAAGTGCCCTGATTTAATTTGGCTTTCTCAGGATAGATCCCATTAAAGTGTATAATGGTCATTAGTCATTGCAACGTTCTGGGTTTTTGTGCCTTAACAGAAAAGGATGACAAAGTGAAGGTGAAAGTAACTATCCTTCCCAATTGTGTTGTATGTTTTCACTCATTCCATGAGGAAAACTTTGAAGCAAAAGTGAAAAATTTTCATGTTGCAATAATGAAATATGTTCATGAAAGTTGTACTTGATTCTTGGCTTAAGTACTTGCTAAAGAAAATAAATAGGAGAGTCCTTATTTTAAAATCTAAACTAAAATAAAATAAAGTTGTTTATTATTCTGTCATTTTTATCTGCAGTGTCTTCTGCAGTTATCTGTGTATACATTTTTAGAATAACAGCTTCCAAGTGACAACAGAAAGGGGTGTTTTCTTTAATCCCTTTAACCTCTGAGGTTAGGTATTTTAGGACAAACACTTTGAATTAAAAGTGATCTGGTTTAAATTTGGTCGAAGCTTTCTGACAATGGAAGTCATAGCATCTAATGTTGAAACATTACAANTGGGTCGGGGGAGATTAATTTTCAGTACACTTGTTCTTATGACAATAAAACATGGGTAATGGGAAAGAAATAATAATTTAATATAATCTGCAGATAAGTTCACTAATGGAGTAAATTAGAGAATTGTTTGAGGCAGCTATGATAATACCAGCTAATTTAGACAAATACAAGTACTGCTTTATGCACTGCACTATAGAAATGAGTTTAGAGAATAAAAAGCTTTGCAACAGAATTACTATCAAAAAAAGGGCATCTTGATCAACGAGAAATGCGACACCTTCTGCTTCCTCAGAAATTGTGATGTATAAAATCCTAAATGTGGAAAACAGGAAGTAGTTATACAATTTTTGCGAAGTTACGAGTGACTTGTTGGTTCTGCACTAGCAAATTTGAGATTGTGGGATACTGGTATAAAGAATGTTTTGTTGTGCAGTAGACAAGTTAGACCTATCTTTCACATTCTAAGGGCTGCTGGACACCAAACAGTATCCAGAAAAAGTTAGATGGGGAAACTGACTGTTCTTCTTGGAAGCAGTTCTTCAAAAAATGCTACACAGACCAGACTATAACCTTTGTTGCATTAGGTTCTCAACTTGAAATATTTTCATGGCTTTGCATTGCTGTGGGACAGAGGAAGAGAAAGGATTTAGGAAGATCTTCCTACAGAGACATAAAAACTAAATTGCTGAATCCTGGGAAAAAAATGTTAAAGGCTATACTATGAAACTTCAGAACTTTCAAATCCCTCCATATTAATTCACATAATCATTGTGATATCCCAGCCATCATATTCTCACAGTAATAATGACATTTGGATGACCTTAGAGACATTCTCACATTTCTCTGCAGGTACTGTAACAGACATTTAAAAACAATGGAAATAAAGAATAAAGCAAATCTGTTTTTATAGTAAAGGACAGGATGTTATTTGAAGAACACATTTCTTCAAGAAATTCAACCTTATGAAGGCTAATAACAAACCACGTAGAAATTAGGGAGACTACCACAAAAGTGAAAGAAAAGGTTGCCAGAGATACATGAACAGCTGCCATAAAAAAAATTTTAAAAAGGGGCAGCCTCCGCTGTAAAACATGGAGAGGCATTCAGCTTGATCTCTGCTTCATTATGGAGCCAGAGTCCTTAATCGTTGCAATCTGAAATAAAGTGGTAAAAGTGAAATAAAAAAAACCTCTCTCCCCAAAGAGAGTAAGGTGATATTCCAGAGACGTTTTTTTCTCTTCATGACTGACTGCGTCTGCCAGCCTAGCCCTGGTGAGTGCAAAGAAGTACCCTAGGAGTAGTATACCCGTTGTGGTATTTGAAGACCAACATTTGAATGGAGGTCCTATGAAAAGGACCTGAAGAGATTAAAATGTAACTAGAGTGTTTCTTACATAGATTTGCCTTGCTCTTTCTTAACTGTCTCAAGAATAGAGATTAAATGATCACCATCTAGACCAGGCATAAATCTTTTCCTCTTTCAACACATCACATTTTCTAGAAATTTTTCACAAACTCTTTCTGAATCTTAATGTCACTTAACGATTACACCTTCTTTTTTGTCTAACATCTTTAGCTATTCTAGTTGCTCTTGTTGGGAAGAGAGACCTATTCAGCAACACAGGAGAATCAAAAACTTTCTCAAAGACTTTGCTTCGCAAAGTACAGAGAAAAAACCTTAATTTTTTATCTTCTGTACAACAAATAACTTGCCTGTAAATTATCATGCAAATAGACTCAAAAGGTATGCAATTTGCATTGGGATGTTTATTTATCACCCTGAGAATATAAAGAAAAAAAATACCTTCACAATTGCCATTGTTTTGATAAATATAAAGATGCCTTGAAAAAGGTAACAGATTGAGTTTGGAGGGCTTATTTTTATAACTCAATTTTGTTATGTATGTATTTGAAATTCATTTGTTTCTGATAAAATCTTATGATCATTTGCAAACTCAAAACAATTTGGAAGACCTCTAATGTCACTGACATCAATTGCATAATAACAGGTTTAGGAGACTTTGGAGGAATGGAGTATACTCTCTGCGCCGAAATCTAGGTTTGCTTGCATGTGAACACAGTTGAAGAATTACAGTTAATTATACTGAATACTTCCAATACATAGACATGTATTAATGTTGTGTTGTGGTTTTCTTAGTTTTTCCAATTAAGCCAGAAATATTTTTAGTCAAATACAATAGCAAACTAAACCTTACTTTGCAATATGAAGTGGGTTTTTTTAGTCATGTATATCTAAAAGCAGATGATCTTTTAGTGACAGCAGGAATTAATATTTTAAGTCAACAATTGTTTTCTGAGCTCCATCTTGAAATATTAGGAACCAATTAGATTTGTTAATGAGCAATTAGGTAATTATATAATGAAGTCATATTACAGAATAAAACCAAATAACAATGAATTAAAAGACATTATAGAATTGTTTAGTCTGAAAAAAATCTTTAAGATCATTGAGTCCAACTGTTAACCTAGCATTGCCATTCCACCACCAAACCATGTCCTTAAGCATCACATCAACACGTCTCTTAAATACATCCAAGGATGGTGATTCAATCACTTCCATGGGCAGCCTGTTCCAGTGTTTGACAGCCCTCTATGTGAAGTAATTTTTCATAATATCCAGTCTGAACCTCCCGTGGTATGATTTGAGAACATTTCCTCTTGTCCTACCACCTGTTACTTGGGAGAAGAGACCAAGCCCCACCTCCCTACAGCCTCGTTTCAGGTAGCTGTAGAGAGTGCTAAGGTCTCCCCTCAGCTTTCTTTTTTCCAGGCTAAAAAATCCCAGTTTTGTCAGACTTTCCTCATAAGACTTGTTCTCCCACCCCTTGACCAGCTTGTTGCCCTTCTCTGAACATGCTCCAGCACCTAAATGTCCCTCCTTGTAGTGAGGGTCCCAAAAGTGAATATAGTACTGGAGATGTGGCCTCATCAGTGCCGGGTACAGGGGGACCATCATTGTCTCCACATGGAGAACTGAGAGAAGACAAGAGGGATGCTATTATTTTGGTTATCAAGTAATAATTATATCTTCATTTTACTTACATGATTGCTCTCTGTGGAATATGACTTCTTAAGTATGCAGAAATAAAGGATAGAGGTAGTATCTCAAAATATATTAATTAACAATTGTGTACTCTAATTGTACTTTAAAAGTTGTTTTAAATAGCTGAAGGAGATATTGGTGGAATTTCTCAGAATCAATTTTATACATACACACATTCTTTTTCTGGCATCACCTACATAATAACTCATAAACAAGCAAAATATATTTTTTGTGATGATATTAAACAGTGTGAAATCTAGTGGAACTTGAAGAGAGTTTTAAATGGGAGATTAGGAAGTGCTCATGGAGCATAGGTTACCACAGTCTAAAATATGATAACAGAACACAATAAAATCAACAAGAGTAATAAAAGCAACTGTCTACCAATCTTCGTGAATGAGTTACTAAAGTGGAGCAGGGAATCTCAGTAATTACAGAAAGATCTATCCTGATATTTACAAGGTTAAACTACAATTTTACAATTGAATTTGTGTTTAACAAGAAACAAGATTAGGACATGGAAAGCAAAGGTATTAATTACGTTTGATAGAAGACATCCTTGCATCTTGAAAATCATCTAATCACAAGATAATGAGAAACTTCAGGAGCAGTAGTTGCTTCCACTATTAGAACTGTGCACAGTAGGATTCATATTAGCAAGTACCACTAAATTAAGGCATTTGAAACATAGCATTTTGTCTCAGATGTTAAGTCAGAAGTATGTATCATTTATTTTGATACCTTACTGTTCAGCTGTGAGAGAAAGAACAAAGCCTTACTCAATACCTGGGTGGATATGCATACCCTGAATATGCATTTGAATTCCTACTAACTCATGACAAGCATGACTGCCTTTTGTTTCCCCAAAGAGGGAAACGTATCTGTATTAGGTTGGTGATTCTTGGTATCTGTATTAACAATACACTTTTCATTCCTGGAAACAGAATATCGATGAACGATCCATTAGTTGAATTGCATTGCTGACTTTACCTCCTTCCATAGGACCTTTCTGTTTTACATGAGATAGTTGACTTCTAGCCATGTTCTTATTTGCATACATATTTAATTGCATTTATTTTACATTCCAGAATGTGAGAAAAAGATTTTTTTAGAATAAACTAGAAAGTAAAAAAGTGACACTTCAGTGCTGTTTTACCACAAAGGAAGAAAAGTACTTTCTAGCTGTAGTGCAATTTTCTGCTCTGAGAAGGCAGTCAAATAAATTTTTCTGAATTCTCAGAATATTTTGTTTGAGAAATGGACCATAAATTAAATTATATATGATCTCAGGACAGAGGACCACAGTTTATACTTATGAGGTAAATAATTTTTGAAGTTAAAAACCTGTTTCCTGCAAAAATAAATGCAGGTGTGTTAAGTTGAAAAATAGTTTTGAAACAAGAACTAGTGAAAGTACTAAGGACTTCATAATCTATGAGGTGCTCTTTTGAGGTTCCTCTATTGCAGAAATGTGCAACTGTACAAGTAATAGTTCCTTTGCAACTGCCTTCATTAGTAGAGTATGTTTCCCAAGTTTGTCCTGCAATCTGTTACTCAGGCTTTTGATTTGACTGAGAGTGAAAACATGAAACTGCTACATTCATTGTGACTGTATTTTACTTTAATATGAATTATCTTTCTTTTTCAGCTTCAGGCCTTCTCTTCTAAAATATTATAACTTTCAAGCCTCTGCTTTCATTTTTTGGATTTTTTTCCAGTAGTGTGGACTTGTTTGTAATTAGGAAGTTAGGAGCCAATGGGATTTCTATTTTTTTTTTTTTTTTTCTGTCTAGGATGCTGAGAAATTAATCTCCTAGCACACCAAAGGTCTTTTTTGTTATTTTCACTTTAAAATACCAACTTTGCTGTTGGTCGGGACCTTCTTATTTTGGGTTATGCCTACATACCAAAGTATGTAGATTTATGTAGATTTATGTAGATTTACCAAAGTATGTAGATTTACCAAAGTGTTCAGATTTATATGAGCCTAGGATCAAATTGGGGAAATAGGTATATCACAGCAAACTTCCCAGTAGTCTGGAATTTGTCCAAACAATACACTTGCAATTAGAGATGACAGAAAGGATGCAGCTTATTACATACCTTTTATTTCCACTTATTGTAACTCTCAAAGTTTATTTGGTGATTCAAAATAATGAAAAAAATTGTTTTGCTTAGTCCAGTTCTAAGAACTGACAGAGGCTCAAGGAAAATCTTATTTTATGCAAACACACCGTAACAATATCAAGCAGAAATCAAGACTCACTAGCCTTTTGCTGGTAGCTAAACAGCTGAAGAAAGAAGCAGCTCAGGAAGAGATGAAATTCTGGGACAGTGAAGTAGCACGGCATCAGAATTTTTAGTATGTTAAAAATACATAGTGATTTTTTATTTGAAATTTAGAAGATTAGTCAGCTCTTGCTCTAGCAAGCTATCAATGCTTCCATTTCTGCCAGATTATAATGTTTCAGGATGGATTTACAGTTAATTTTCCTTGACATAGCATTTGTAAATAAAACAGCTAGTAACTAACGATAGCCTATGGGATGTATAGGCTTTATTGATAATCTGATGCATTTAAAATAACTGTGATTGTATAGTAAGAAGATTATTTTTTTTTTTTTTACCTATTCACTGAGTACCTGATAGCTCAAAGTCTTTTTCCTGATTACATATTTTCTTCAATTTGAAGACTGGCTATATGTTAGTATTTTTCCTTGGCATAAGATTAGAGTCATGTACCATAGACTTAATTGTCTATCTTGAAATACTACAGCTTGCAGGATGTGTAATGGGTATCATATTTGCCAGAGGTGAATACTTTTCCTAGTTTATACACTCTATAAAAACCATCAGCACGGGACCATATGTATCTTCATGTTATAATGTTAAATATATCTGACACATCAATGTTCTAAATTATTTATAAACTGAAGTCAAAGGACCACAACACCATGCTATGTCTAGATACAGGTTCTTGAAGCATGGTGGTATAAGTGTTAGAATGATGATAGAGAAGAAAGAAGCTGTTTAGCAGAAGTTACAAACTCAGATGGAGTAGCTTGCAGTATATGTTAATGTCCACATAGTAATATACATATTGGGTCTTTTACCCAATTTTTTAGATTGAAAACGTAATCTGAGTTGCCAACATGCTAGAGAATGAGCAATTAGTCACAAAAGAGAAATATTCATTGCCTAACCTATTTCTTTTGACTTTTTATCATTTAATTGTTAACGAGAAGATTGTTTCATTGTCCAGTATATGCTTCCTTTGAAAACAAAGTTTTTCTGAAAAAAAATCATTTTCCACCTTTTACCATCATAGTGTTTCTGTAACTATGTTGCTTGCCTTCCAGTTCCCTTCAAGCTAAATAATTCATTTACAACTAGAACCATGTGTCTTATTCCATTTATCATCTGCCATTTGCAAAGCACAATGAAAATAATGAATAAATAATAAATAGCTTTCCACCTGGAAGAGTGTGGGGTCACTGAGCAAATTCATGATGCCATGGTAGCATGTGTAGGAGAATTTTGGAGTCCTGTAGTGAGAATAAGTATAAAATAGCACTTTATAATGCAGACCTAATTCTTTCCAGAAAGTGTGTGTATAGCCTTATTTAACTTATTTAAATGCAGCATAATGACTGAGGAACGTTTGATGAGACTTGAAAGAGCTTTTATTTCTTAATATTACGCTATAATCAAATCAAATCAAAGTGTGGTACTTAGTACTTTTTCAGTATGTAGGTTGACACTGGAATGCTTTTTGTGCCTGCAGGAATATATCCTATTCCCTTGATGGCAGGAGAGATGCTGTCATCTATCTTGAATCCAGCTGTATGCATATAATTGCAGCAGCAGAGAGTTGTAAAGGAATTACTTTTTAACTGAAAAATGGAACTAATATTTCTCTCCTACTTTCGGTGGCCTGAGTTCTAAGCGCAGAGAAATTAAAGATTTTCCTTCGTGCTATTCCTACTGCACATTAAATATCAACAGGGATCATCTTCAAAAATTAGCAGAGATTGTTCCAACTTTCTGCATGAAATCACAAAAAAAAAATCTGGCAGTGTGTTTTAAAGAAGTTTTAGAGTTTTTATTAGATAAAAATATTTTTTCAGTTGACTTGACAACCATGTATAACACTAATGGAGTTTATTTGACCAAGGCTCTTTTTCAAAATACTTTTAAACTGAGATTATTAAAATATAGTTTAGTTGCATACAGTGAGTTGAAATATTGCTAATATTTCAGTTAGCAGATTCATTCCATGGGATGGATCCTACTTAGATATTATATCTGACATACATATTCTTTAACCAGAATAGATGAAGCATTTTTATATATCAGTGAAAAAAAAAGATGCTTCTGTTCTTAAAACAGATTTTATTTCCATATAGATATGATCTACTACTTGTTAAAGTACAACACTGTCTTCTTTGTTAATTATGTTTTTTCAGACTGCTATAAACTTATCCCCTTACCCCAGACTCCCTTGTCTTCCTCCCACATGCACATGGTGTTGTTTTACTCTTGTATGAGGTTGAATGATCACAGCTGTGGGAGAGAGGAGCTTATGGACAGAGAGGACAATGTGCCCAATGCTAGCATAATAAATTCTGTAGGAAGAGCGCAGAACAGCACTGAATACTGTTGTACCCTTGTTAATGAATAAGTAGATACACGTTTTCATTACTTACTCTCTTGCTGGGTAGGAAGGTAGCAATGACTGCATAATGTGATGTGGTGAAAGAAATCAGAAGTACTACTGTGTATCGTCTTTTCTATGGTCTTGTAATTGATATTAGGTCAAATAAAAGAATGCAGTCATTACCATGCTATAGAAGAGATCAACAGTACGTATGAAAGAAAAGATTTCTGAGAATGTTTAAGAGCAGGCTCTGTTGCTACTTCAGCATGCTTCTCATGTATTGTCTCACATTGTGATTTAATTAGTTGATGTTAGTATAATGACCTATACTTCCCTTTTGAAGTAGCTATTCATTGTGATAGTCAAAGGCTTCAACACTGGGGTCCTTACTACTTGCTGGATATTTTGTTACATGTACTTAATTCGGAGGTGGAAATGTTATGGAGGAATGAATGCCATTAATGTAGACGCTTTGAACTACATTTGAATGTCAAAGCAGAATAGGACAAGTGCAACAAAAGGATAGCAGCTGAACTATTGGAAGGCTTAATGTTGCTAATATACGCAATCCTTAGAAGTAAAAGAGTTTTTACCACTTCTTACCTTAAAAGACAATGCTTTGTTTTTCTGCAGGACAGGCTAGAGCTACAAAATTCCAGCACACTGTTGAATCCAGTGCTCTGGAGAGCTCATTTACAAATCTTCATAAATAACGGAAATTATTTAATTTATTTCTCCTAATACTAGTCATGCATGTATCCACTTGGCTAGTACTGAATACTTTATTTTTCTTTAAGTCTGTCTTCTTCCTCTCTGTTTATTGGTTGAAAATGAGAGTGACAGCGAGTCTTCAGTTAAAGCACCAGCTTCAAGCAATTTTTAGTAGAATTTTCCATTACAGTGCCCTCTGTGAGAACTCACTGGGATGCTGAGTGTTTAAAATCAAAATCCACTGAATTGCTTCATCAATGTTATTTCTAAGAGCAAACATTGAAAAAACATTTAGCTGCGGTTTTTAGATACAATACATTAAGCTAGTAAGCCTTTTACTGTTCTATAAAATTTCAACAAACCAGTTCCATATGGAATTAAGATAGAATCACTGCAAAAATATCAAACTAGTTACTGATCTCGATGAGTAAATATCCAATATTTTTGTTGAACCATTTGAGAGAGAAGTAAAGTTCATTAAACCTGCATTAGTTGTGCAATTCTGAACATTCAAAAAGTTGTCCAAAGTACATATTTAACAGCTGATTTGAGTATAAAATTTCTCTTCAAATGAATGAGCCTTCACTTTCACCTTTCAGTATAGAATTCAGTATAGTCCCTCAGACATGGTTTCATGTACTTCTATGAAAGCTATGGTGGAAAAAATATCAAAGGACATTTCCCACGTGTAATATACCTGAGTTTTTTATAGTCTCTTGTAAGAGTTTTAACTTATAAACAGTTTGAAAACAATTTTTATTTTGTTATGCTTTGGTTTATTTTTAATAACTTCAAAATTTAGCATGGGGATAAACCACGACAATGACCACCCATCCTGTGCGGATGGTCTCCATATCATGTCTGGGGAGTGGATTAAAGGACAGAATCTTGGGGATGTTTCCTGGTCTCGGTGCAGCAGGGAAGATCTGGAAAGATTTCTCAGGTATATCATTCAAGAAAAAGAACTCTTACTATATGTCATTTATAAATAGTTGCAATAAATATCCTGAAATTAAAAAATTTCAATAATTTTTACAACTTCTGTGGGAGACTTATTTTTGTATAGTCCATCAAAATTATTTAAATTATCATTAACTATAATAATATTGACAAATTAAAATCTGTTTTCAGCAACTATTTGTATTGCCATATTTTCCTGTGTTAATGCATATGATTATACCTACATGTATTTTTATATATGTAAACCTGTTTAAAATATATCAATATACTATCTATTGAAAAATGTTGGACAGTGAATGACCCATGAACATGACGTAGATTCTCTGATCTATGTGCCATTCAATATCAAGCCATGCAGTATAATCACATTAACTTTTAAAACAGAAATTTACTATGAGATATTTAATAGAGAAGTGTATACCTAGAAACCAAATTAAAACATTTAGTTTCACTCTAAAGGTTTTAAATAGGATCTGTTCCCTAAAACTCTCTTCCTTTATTAAGTTTATAGACACATCTGTTGAGAATTTACTTGCAACAGTTAAGCAGTCCTCACAAGGTCTGCTTTATGACACTGGAGTAGTTATTTTAACTTAGATGTGTCAGTCTGATGCATTTGTACTGAACCTATGCAGAAATAAAAACCATGACTTGGTGCTTTAGCAGGTTTAACTCTTTTCAAATATTTTTTCTTCACTTTTTGAGAAAAGTTGAATTTCTAACTACCAGCCCAGAAATGTATGTATTTTTAGATGTGCTTGTATATCACATACATATAAAAATACATTTTATATACACATAAACATATACATATATATACCCACACATACATATATATCTAATCTGAAGTGATTAACCTAAGGCTCTTCTAGGCGTGAAAACAACCCTATACAACTATCTATGCATTATAAATTGTCTACATTTTTTTAATGTTTCAGATCTCTGTCCACCATCTTAATCAGTTAAGTAAATCTTTCTTGAAATCCCTGTAATAGATGATAAATTATATTGTCTTTCTGCAAATGTGCAATGTCAGAACACACTATTAACTAATATCAAGTAAGCTATAGTAATTTAAATTGAGTTATTTCTCTGATGAATAAAAGAACCTTAAGAGCCCACATTTTTCTCATCTCAAGTACATGTTTAAGTTGGCATGACAATCAGACTCTTTAGGATTGCTCAGCATATGAATCTTTGCATATTGCCAGGTCAAAGGCCAGTAACTGTCTGCTACAGACGAATCCTCAGAGCCTCAATTCTGTGATTATTCCCTCCAAGCTCCCAGGAATGACATACACTGCAGATGAACAGTGTCAGATTCTTTTTGGACCAACTGCTTCCTTTTGCCAGGAAATGCAGGTAAGGATGAGTACATACTTGGGAAAATACACCTACAAACTAATTTTTCTGAGAGAGATATTTTTGTTCATGTATTTGAGAATAAGTGAGCACAGCATCTTTGAAATGAGAAATTTGCACTTCACTTTCCAAAATTAATATGAACATTTTAATTTGTTTACCTTGTAAGACTTGCTTTGGCTCTCCAAACGTCCTGAATCATGTTCTGTCATAGCATACCACTGATACATTCCTTATATTTTAGAAATAGAGAATGTCATAGTGTGATGTTACCTCATTACAGTGAATAGAATATTTGCAATTTATTCCACTGGGACGGTCAGGTTTTGCATGCAGGTTCTGTTTCATTATGGTTTTGGTATTGAACCACTGTGTCTGATCTTCAGTAAAGTATGCTGTGCCTCTGTAAACTGGGAGGGAGAATAGTGGTGTTAGCTGGGCTCCCTTTGCCACTGAATATATTCTGCCTCCCAGGAGGTCCCCTGTGAGCCCTGGCAGAGCTGTGCAGTGCCATGGCAATTGGAGTTCCAGTACTGAAGTGAATTTGCTGACACTGCTTCGTGCTGCTGCCTCAAACAGTGCCACTATATATTAACCTTGAAAAGACACATTAAAAATATTAAAGACCTCGTAATAATGTTATGGGCTAATACTAGTAGATACCTGATTGAAGAAGCAGTATAAGAATGGGTTTAAGAGAGAAAAATCATTCTTCTTTAATGTTAATGGAACAGGTAATAAACATGTTTGGTGCCCTTTAGAAGGTAATTGAGACAAGAAGGGTAGATGATATTAGTTAGGCTCTGGCTGCTGCTACCTAATTTCCATTTCTCATCACCTTCAATAATTTTCTCGTCTTCTGACATTTTGTATATAAGAGGACACATTTCAGCTAAATCACTTATCATCCTTTTTTCCCCACATACTGGATCATTACTTCTTATTAAAACGGTTAGTTTAGGAAAATTCCTATTAAATGTTAGTATTATAATACCTTTGTAACTTAAATCCAAATGTATGTGGGCTTGTTTTGAAGAAAGAACCTAGTAATAATGCAAGACAATACAAAAATCCAGTGTTTTTTTCAAATATCCTTTTTTCTTCTGACAAACCACAGTTTCATTTCCAGTTTTTTTCATAAACCAGGATCATTCCTTGATAACATTATGGTCTTAAGAGTAAGAAGATGACAATGTGGTAACAGTTTCTGAGAAGAGAGCCAGGGGATTGACCTTCTGCAGTTGCACCAAAGTCCTCTGAACCAGAAATTATATAAGCAAATACTGAACCACAAAATTTTTGTAACATCTTGAAGAGCTCTGGACCTATTAGAAATTACTTAAAAATTTTAAAAAGACACTAAGGACAGAATTGATAAAATCTGGTGAGGGTACTGAGGCAGAAGAGAATTTCTCCCAAGTTCTACTGCCAGCCTCTGAAAAGCACCTTGTTTCATTCTGTGTTCATCTGTCTGGAAGCAAAATTTACACTCCCACCTTCCCTGCAACAGGAAAATCCAAGAAATTTGATCCTCAGACTGTGGACCTGAAGAACTAGTTAGAGCAAGCTTACACACCATATCTCCTTCTTTTGTTCCCTGCTGTGGGTCTTAAATTTAACTCTTCCGTTACAGCTTACAGTATCCTAGTCCAATTAAATAAGAATTCTTTGGTGAAGAGGAAACTCAGAGCAATGGATAAAGCACAGCCCAAAGGATAAGAAAACTGTCCTGCTCCTACATATTTCTCCTATGTATGACGAGAAAGAAAAAAAAAAGAAAAAAAGGTGCTACAGTTTAGATTGGGCTAAAGTCAAGCTATATAAACTTTCCCAGAAATTCTTCATCAGTTTTCGTACATGGACTATGCAACAACATTATCTAACTGTGAAGTACTGTTAGACAGTAGGAAATGTTATCATCTCTCTCTGAAGTATGAGAATATTATATGGAAATGAAAATACATTGAATGTAGCTTACCAAATAATAGCATTTTACATATTATGAAGGTGATTCAAAGTTCACTGTGTTGATTGTGCACATTACTGTGGCTGCCATTAAACATGTCAACATTTAGAAGAATTTTCGAAGTTCAATACAGTATTTAATTAGTTGCAGTATTAATTTATTTAAATAATTATTTTATTTTACATTGGCAATCACTGAATTTTCCATGAAACCCAGACTACTTTCTTTTATCTCTGTATACTCTCTTCTACTTTGCCAATAACTGGCAGTTTACTCTGGTTACAGTTGTTGTCCACAAGCCAGGAAATGAGAGAGAAACATACTCCTCGAAGGGTCGTTTAAACTTCAGTAAATCCAACAATTTATAGCCCAGGTTTTCTTGGATACATTCTACTTGCTGAACAGTTCATAACTGTAACTATGTAAAAGATAAATTATGAACTATGTCAGAGTCTTGCGTTTTTTGTGACTGGAAGATAATTTGATGACCAGACTTCTATGCAATCTTTTACACTAAGGAAGTATGTTTCATATGCATCAGCTATTTGATTCAGGAAACAATTGAGCAATGATGGAAAATAATTTTCTTAATGATCTAAAAATAATCTACAAATATCAGCGGTACAATCAATAATGCATTTCTGCTGAGTTGTAATTTTCTACAAAAGTTATTACTGAGCAGCACTTTGGGATAATTTGCAGTCATGGCAGCTTCTGAGAAAAACTACGGATGCCAACGATTTTCCCTTGCTATGATTTAATGGCTAAAGCAAAGGACTGAGGGACCATTGAGGGCCTACTTCTGATTTTCCTAAGTGAGCCCCACCCACTCCTCTTTCATGGACACACTCACTCATGAGTGGTGTCCAGATTTATTTTTTTTCTTTTAATCTTTACTTCAAAGACTTTTTTTTCTCATACCCTAGGCAAAATTTATAGAGCCTGAGAAAAGTGTGAGTGGATCTCAGAGTACAAGATTTATACTATGTCACCATGCTTATCTTGTAAGGGAGCCAAGTTTGCTTTTATGCCCATGATGGCTCACACAAGAATCAATTAGACCCTAGCATTGTTTCACGTAACAGATAGTGAGATCATGGCCCAGAAGTAGTTCTTGATGATTAAATGTGATTTTAGAACTTGACAATTGAATATAATTGTTGAACTATTAAACGTTGGCTTTTAAGATTAAAGTCCAGGATGTGAATGCTATCTAGTCAGTTCCACTAAAACAATTCTTGTCATAACACAGCTGTGATCTTTGCAAAGAAGTAGGAGACTGGTTATATTTCATGGTGATTTTTAAGGCATTTCAGGGACAGATTGCAATGAAAAGAAAGTCAGGGAAATATTATGGCCCTGGCAGAATATTTGTCCCCATCCCACCACCACACTTTAAACAATTTGACTTTACACAAATACAGTTATGAAATGCTTCTTTTTGTCTGTGGTCTTTCCTGTCAATTGGACCTTCTTTCCAGATGTGTATATGATTGGAAAAGCATCCTTCTGATGCACACAGACCTGCCTCACTCTTCATTCAAAAAAGCGCCAAAAGCTGGAATGACCTCTGCTATTTTTTAGTACATTGTGACTTTCATGATGTATTTTACTAGCTTTTACTTTAAAAACTCATGATTAACACATTATTTTAGAAAAATAAAAAAATATATTTTGTGTGGGCTTGGCAATAGTTTGTTTTCTAGCATATACACGATAAAATATTTTACAGATTTTTAATAGTCTTAATACCATGAGTATAAATTTATAATCTCCAGTAACACTTCTTTCCTTGGCTAGTCTAAAAAAAACCTGTAATGGCTGTTGAACTGTGTTTATGATAGATAACTAGTAAATCTTTGTGAACATTAACTTAGCTGTCCTGATTTCTATTGAATGAAACTTTCTCTCCAGAGTAGTAAATTTCTGGATTAGAAGTTTGTGTTCTGATTTTGGAATGACTATAATACTGACACTAGTCTCCAGATTTCTCGTTTCTTTCAAATCAGCACTGATCTGCAGCATGGTAAGTTGCTAATGAAAAAACAAGTTGTGCATCAAGTGACATGCAGAAATCCCCAAATGTCAATAATTAAATGGTAAGAGTAATCTCAATTTCTCTTACTTGTAAGGCAGAAGTAAAATCTGAAGAGGAAATGAAGAGTCTATTTGTGATCAGACTGAAATGGATGGAAGGCCCAGGAAAAAAAATAACAATTTTAGTAATTCCTCATCTCCATGTTCTTGAATTTGGGGAATCTCAAAGTCTAGGATGGAATCTTATAGTAATATTGAATGCTTATTTAAAAACAAAGATGAAGTGTTTTTAAAATACAGTTCACTTAAGGCTCAAAAATATTTATAGCTTGGGGAGCTGCGTTTGTGGTTCATATAGAGGTGGTATACAAGTGTTTGCAGAAACCCGCAGAGGTATACAAAGCACATTAGCAAGTCAAGCATCTTAATTTGATTTACTTGATCTATTTTACACAGGTCAAGTGCATCAGTATGTTCACGCACCCAAATCCTTGTCATTCTAGCTTCGTGTCTTCTTAAGTTTAGAATAGTTGTTTCCAAATTTGTAAAGAACTGTAGGTTTGTTCTCAGCCATTCTGCAGTCATACGCTAGTGAAATTAAGCACAAGATAAATTGGTTAGGAAAAGAATAGGACTAAATTAAAATGTGATGACATAAAGGAAAATCTGGCTGTGTTTTTTGAAAATCTGGATTTTTCCTCAAATATAGTAATTGACAAATGAAGATTTAGCAATATGAAAAAATTACTTGATTTAGGAACATAAAATTAGCATATATTTTTCTGGAGTTGTTCTAACAACTCTGTCATTTCTGTCTGTCATGTCATAATTGGTATGGAAGCACTTTGTCATGAATATCTGATACTCAGTCTCATTTACATTGTTTTCTAAACTCTGGCCCAGAAGAATAAACTCTCTTTCTCCTTTGAACAAGAACAGAAATTACAGTTTGATACTTGAAAAGTACTTGCTAAAATTATCACGGAAAGGGACAGAACTTCTGCAACTCTATTTAAGACATGCATAGGCAACTGTCTCATTAGTTCAGCTGCAGTACAAAACTGTTACAGGATGAATTATGATTGTTTTACTGTTGTCATACTGCCTCTTGTTTCTGTGCAATGCTTCAGACCTCTACAATCTTTGAGGTTTTTTGAAGGCTGTTGTTACATGTAAGACTCCCACTGGAACTGTCCTGTTCCTCAGTTCAGACACAATCTTTTGTTGAATTATGTTTCCTGTGACATAGACTTTTTTCAAGGCAGCATAAGATTTATCATACATTTTTCATGCCAAGTGTAAAAGGCACAGAGACTCTTACTGGGTTTACCAATACAACAAATCATTTCAGTTCAAAAAAGCACGTCTTCTGGCAACCCTGGTTTCAAAAAAATGAGCTGATCTTTATCTTTTACACTCCCTACAACCCATCCCCTTCTTCTGATACTTCTTTTCCCTCTTTAGGGGTACTACACCTAGTTGACGGGAATCAGTCTGCACATGGAATGACATTCGGGCCACAACTGAGTCCCACATGCCCTCTGTTCACTTCCACCCAGTTTGCCAGTAACAGGAAGGTGGGGGGGAGGGGGGGGGAGGGAAGCAAGACAGCAAGGGCAATGAAGTCATGACTGAAAACTATGGGAGAAGGAGGATTTTTTAGAGGAAAATAGGGAAAGTTGCCAAGGAAATCTGGGGACATGTAAGCCAGCATACTTCAAGGCTGCCCTTTCCTTTGAAGAAGGTAAAACTATCTTGTTCTCATGCTTGAGAGGGACAGAATAAGCAGCTTTTCTTTCCATCTCTAAAATTTGTTGCAGACTAGTAACCCTCTCACCTCCCTTCTGTTCTTCTCAGCCAAAATACTTCATCCTGGCTCATCAGTTTACTTTGTGTCTTCTTTGTGGCTATCAAGTTTGATTGCTTTTTGAGATATTTCTAGAATAGGGAAAGAATTCTAGACAACTTATGAATTGCTGGAAGAGCATATGATAGTAGCAGTCATTGGGATGGTATGAACAAGGGGGATTTGGAAGTCCTAAAGAAGTCTCAGAGTTTCTTACAAAGACATTTTAGAAAGCTCCTGTGAACACAGTTCTGTGTAGTTGCACAGACTCATTAGTCCCTGTGTATGGAAACTGAATAATTTAAAACCTTGGGGTTTGTTGCTAGTGACAGTGCTATTTTTGTCCCTTTCACATAAAATGAATAAACACTACATAAAAGGAGTAAAAAACATGATTAATTTTAAAAATAATTCCTAGAACACTCTCGCCTCTTACGGGATCTGGGGGAGTGCATTTGTGGGGTGACCACATCATGGAGCAAAGTTATCCCTTATGTGCTTTGTCAGATCTGACATACACAAAGACCATGACCCCTAGGGTTAGACTCAGAGGGCTCTTCTCTCTCTCCATCAACACACCATGACTTGTTTTGTGTGTCCCTAATCAGTAAAAGTCTAAGCAGAAGCTGCCCACTTTGGGTTTTGTGCATCTTTAACCTTTCTTTAGACATAGTTCTGTACCATCAAACTGTGAACTTTATGGCAACGTTAGTGGATTGCATGCAGAAAGTAATTTTCCATAAGATAGATTTTGAGCTTACCTGTTTCATGTGTGTTTGGTTTTCAGCATGTCATTTGCACTGGGTTGTGGTGTAAAGTGGAAAGTGAGAAGGAATGCAAAACTAAACTGGATCCACCAATGGATGGAACCGATTGTGACACTGGAAAGGTATGTTTCTGGTGGAAAAGCAATATAAGTTATATCGAAGACCTAACAGGCAAGGAAACAAACCGCAAGGTCTTTGCACTTGTTTAAAGTTACTGCTTACCTCTATTTTCATAAAAATCATACATACATAGTTCCATGTATTGTATGTTATATAATATAGAGATGATAAAATGAACACTTCCCTAAAACCACTACATTTTTTAAAAAAGTTGGGAAAGCCATTTTTTAATATTTACACTGTTTTATTTCAAATTATTTCTGGTTTCAAATCCTGTTTATGTGTGGAATTGTTGCACTGCTTACTCTAAACAGAAACATAAGCTTTAAGAAATACGAAGTTCTCAGTTATAACTTAGGATTTAGAAATACTCTTACCAAGGAGTCGATACAATTTTGTGATAATTTTTTTCAGGATAAGATTTTTAAAGACTTACTTACTGTGTCAGTGCATGGAAGAGAGAGATAAATGTCAAAAAAAACATTCTATCAAAGACAAATTAAATGGTCACCTGAAGTCAGACTTATATTAAATGTTCAAGAGCTTTCCTGTTTGAATAATCTCTGTCATATGTGTATATAACTGTAAATTAAGATAAATAACCGCAAATAGATAGCAGAGCAGGAGTATGCATATATCTTGGGATTTTCATGATACTGTGATGACAGCAGTCTCCCACAGGAGTAATTTGTGCTTAGAATCATATTGCATTCACCAGGACTGTCATCATCCTCCTCCAGAAGTAAACAAATCAATCAAGTAAGATAGAATGTTCAGATAGTATCATTTTCCATACTAAAGGAAAATAGGCTTTATTCATTTTTGTATCTCTAAAATAATGATATGTGATCTTTCGATTCTGATAAATTTGTGTAGTTGATATTCTGCCTTAAGTCGATGCTTGGTGGGTCAGAGACATTGCTTTTATTCAGTGTGGTGTTCTTTATGTTGAGACTGACATGCCTGTGGTACGGAATAAGAAAGCAGCACTTCTTATCAAGACTACGCAGAATTTTTCATTGCGAATCCATCACCATCAAACTCGCCACACAAAATTAGTGTGCATTTTGCATATTAATGTCTGATTTACAAAAGGTAATAGTAGCAACTCATTGCAGAGGACTCATTCTAACTTTATACTTGTTTGAGCATTATGATATGGTGGTGACACGGATCCTCGGAAAATCTGAGGACAGTAACACCATTCTCCTTATTGTAGAATTTAGGTAGTTGGGAATAAACAAATACTAAGGGTAAGACAAAGTACTGATTCTAATTGGAACTGTTCATTGAGCTGTGTGTTAGGCTGTAGACATACCATAATTATATCTAACTGTGAAAAACTAAACAGACATCACTGAAACATCTCAGAGGATTAGAAGGGATTATTCTTCTTGTTTACTTTATTTTGTCCATCCAAGATGAGCTTCAGATTACACAAATCATTGGCTTTGTTTTGTTTCACTTATATTGTAGAGATTGAATATTGTTGTCTTGGGGTCCTTTTAAGACCTTAGCAAGTTTTGGAAATGTCATTTGCATAGCCTGTCCAACTTGGTTGCTTTTTAAGGCAAAAATTTAAAAGCATCTCTCAGACTCTACAAAGGCAGTATGCTATCGCTAAAGAAAAATCTGTTTTGCATATGATATCTGAAGGAATATCTTTAAGTAAATATGAGCATTTTTGGTCAGAAATATCCAAGAGCATTACAATTTGTAGTTTCTGATACCAAATCCAATATATTGATGGAGCCATCCTATGAGGTGACTTTTCAAAGGTGCTATAATTATTCCACCATTGTAGTGCCAGGATTTATGAGTGAAAATTAGAACCAATTAATCAGTGAAGATCAGTTTGAAACTGAAGGTGAAGTTTAAGATCACCAGACAAAATCTAGCACAGACACTTCAAGCCATGGAACTGTATTCTAAAAGTGACAAAAGTCTTTATTGACTGCATTAGTGACAAGTTTTATTTTGTTCAAAATATGAGATTTCTTTATGAACTTTATCCCTTAATAACAGTAATTCACCACTAATTCAGAATGCAAAGTGAAAAGGGTTAAATTACTGATGTTAATGACATTAAGTGTTCATTGTCTATTTGTAGCCTTATTGCTTTGCAATTGCTGAAATTTCTTAATACATGGGACAGATACTCAGCTGGTATAAATTGATAAAGTACTAGTTACTGTAGAGTTGTAGTGATTTGTACCAGGTTATGAACATAGGTTACAGAGAATAGCAGTGGTGCTATGAATTGGATATTTTTTGAGTGAGAAATTGCAGTTGTTACGGGAAATCATGTATGCATATAAGATTATTGACATTATTATTATTTAAATAAATGACAGAAATTCTCCTTCCCCGCACTAGGCTATTGAGGATTCCTTTCTCTCTTTGAATACAAGTTGTGAATAAAATCTCATTTTATCTATTACTTGTAACATATCCTTCTTTTGAAATTGAGACTGGATAATCGGTGACAGTGCAGCTCCTGCTGGTTGTGTGGGAACTGTAGTAGTGAACCAAACAAATCATGACAACAGTCCTGAACACTGTGCTGTGATCAACTGTATAGTTCTGCTGGAGGATGATCCCTGCAGTGGATTTGGCCTGAACCTAAACGCACTTTCCTGGGCAGTGACTAGGCTCAAATGAAAGGGACTGCTTGATATGGGGACCGTTTTCTGCAGGCTATACCAGGAGACATCTTTTACGGGGAATGAACTTGTACTGAAGCATGTGGACAAGAGTTGCACCTGCTCCTTGGTGACTGAGCCAGATAAAAGTCTCTGGCTGATGTATTTACTAGGATAGGAAAACAAGCTGTGGGGAACAGTAGGAAAAAATGTGTCTGTCTGAGTCATGAAAACTATGTATGGAACAAAATGTTTATATTGTGCTTCCTGGGTGCTTGTGGAGGAGTGAATTGTCTTGATTTATTTACCTAAGAGCTGAATTTTCTTCTAGTGGTGTAAGGCTGGAGAATGCATCAATCGAACCTCTTTTGTGGAGCATATGGAGGGAGAGTGGAGTGCATGGAGCGCTTGTAGCCGTACTTGCAACACTGGAATCAGCAGTCGACAACGCAGATGCCCTGGGTAAAAACAATTTCGGTTTTTCAGTGCTGTTCATCAAAATTTCCAAACAGAATTTGAATTTTACCAGTACAGAAACCAATTATAATTTAATTGTCCTATACATAAGCAATTCGTTTTTTATGAATAACATTTAGTAGAGTAGGTATTTCGGAGTTTTTTCCCCCACTAATACTGTTTTTCCTCTTTTTTGCTTCTGTCAAAAGCTTAGATAATATTAGTGGTAGAATACAAGTTTATTTTTAAGCTTCAGCTGAAGAAAAACCAGAAGACAAAATTTGTAATTTTTGACTTGCAGAGAATCAGTGTGTGATTCTAGTGTTTCAGTTTTTTGCTGGAGAAAATTGACTTCATTTGGAGAACCGATGAATTGCAACTTTTACAAAGAGATCTTTCTACCAGTTTCACAGACTTTTAGATAGACTATCTGGAAACAACATTTAGATTCTGTATCTTATGAAAATGAAAAACCTTGTGCCTTTGGGGATAAAGGGAGTTTTACTATTGACTTGAATATAGTCTGTTTTACCATATCTCAGTGGTCAGATAAAAGATGCAGATGCATTCCTTTGAATTACTGTATCTCTCTTGCGTGGGTCGCTTACACGCCAAGAGAAAAAGAATAAATAGGCAGAGAAGTGGGAGCGGAGTACAACCGGGTAATGAAAACAAGTATAGAGAAGTTCAGACTAGACTTCGGAGGGCAAAGTAGAGTAGGGCAGGGCAGGGCAAAGTCGATGACTTAGGAAAATAGTAGAACAAAAGGAGGAAATGAAGAAAGATGAAAGACAGTATAACAGATTTGGGCCAAAAAACAATGACAGGAGTGACAGATTAAAAAAGAGACATTCGCATAATGAAATGTAACAAAAAAATTGGTCATGGCTATACAAAAGCATGGTAGTTTAGCAGAAGCCTTGGATGTGCAGAATGCTTTCAAGTTTCCTGCCATCTAAACACCACTTCCAGCTGTATGCTTACAAGCCATTTCTAGAATTTGGGAATGTCCTAATTTTGCTTTCATTCATTCATTTTTCCAGGCAAAGCTCCAAATAATTAGCTCCAGTTTCTGCAGTTTGCTATTCTTTTGCATTTGTTCATTTGGATCTGCAAGCACAACTGCAGCAAACAGTAAAAAAACACATTGTTCGAACATCACAGGACTACACTTATAAAAAAGGAGAGGCAGCAAATCAGCAGGTGTTACTTCCTTTCAGTGGCACATTTGGCTCAGTCCAGCTAGAGAAAAAGCACCTGAACTGTATCAAATATGCAGCTGAGATTCTCCTTGCTGAACGGTCCAACTAGTCTTAGTGCTTCTTTGAGACCAAGTGTAAATTATGGTTTAGCACACATGACTCTTTATATGTAATGTAACCAGTACAAACAGAAGGCAAACATGTTTTGCTCTGTGACTTTGTTTTTTTGTGGGTGATCTCTTAATGTTATGTTACAAAAATATCCGCTGTTTAAACTGAATTTTTGTATAGCAAAAACAAACTGTGCTTCAGTTTGACAAAAGATTACCAACAATAAAGCATGGTATTTATGCCATCTTTTCTAGTTCAGGCCTTGAAGGAGAGTGTCACGGTCCCATAATGCAGTATAGAGTATGTGAAAATCCTTCTTGTCCTGCTGGAGTGCCTGCCTTCAGGGACTGGCAGTGCCAAGCTTTTAGTGTCAGGTCTTCATATCAAAAGCACATGCACCAGTGGCAGGCTGTCATCGATGACGGTAAGCATAAACCATCTCTCATGTTCTCATCTTCTGCTAATATGAATTATAGCTTCCTGGTATTGCTGATTAAGAACAAAATGGTAAAAACTGAAGCAAACAATCCCCAAGCCCAATACTTTTGGCAAGTTATTATTATGTTACAGACAAGATCTGGTAGTATTTTCACAGTCTGGAATCTTTTGGTTTGTATTCCTATTGAACTTATCCTTCTTGGTATGTAATGAATACATATGAACTGAAATTCAAAATCAGTTCAGTCTTATTTAATCAGAAATGTAATACGGGAAGACTGAGAAATACATATTCCTAGAGGAATGCTACATCATTAGACATGTATATATTAGTTATCCACTACCTAAAAAAACATAAAGACAATATGGATATTGTAAGCTTCTAGTTTTGAGGAAGGAGAGAGCACTTTTAGCTTCACACCTGAGTATTTCACGTAGCCGTGTTTTATTTTGGAAGAAATCCATGTTTAATGCAGATTGCAACCTTA
>VXBJ01000115.1:248476-264586 GCA_013400055.1 Nycticryphes semicollaris | reverse complement strand
TTAGATAAGATTTCTGCAAATCCTAACAGCTACTGCATGCAGGGTCCTGTGTTCATGCTTCAGTGTAACAGACATACTTGGATACCATATCATTATACCATATCATTAGGAGTGTGCTCAAGTAGGAGTATAATACGTAGAACTTACAGTATCTGCAAAGATAATGTTGGTGTAAAATACCAGCAACTAGAAATCCAAACATTCTACCCAAGTTCTTGCTAGGAATGTGAACAACAGCTACCACTCCACTGAATTTCTCTGAATTTTTATTATATAATTTATTTAATTAAAAAAAAAAAACCCACAAGAAAACAAGAGAAAAACAAGTAATCAAAACAGCTAATTTGAGAAATCAACAGAATCATAGTAACTGATGATAACGATGATCTTGGAATGACTATTATGTTGTTCATTATTGACATTTATATTTAAGTCCTGAAAGAAATTATCGGAAACCATTAGAAAGCATAGATTTTAATGGTACTATTTTGATGAATCCTGAAAAACAGGATTTATTTTAATATATGCCTAGCTGGACAGGGTGGTTTTTTTTTTCCTTCTAAGCCTTTTCTCCAAGTGCCAAAGTATAAACTTCTGCGACTATTTTCATTAGGCTTGTATGTTAACTCATTTCATACTAAGGAGGATTCTCTCCAGTTATTTTATAGGTGCGGTGCTTATCTAGTGAACTAGTTTTGGTTTGTTTTACTAAATTTCATTTTAACACAGGAACACATGATTTATATTTCAGTGCCTGTAAACATTTCCTGGAACTGTTTAATTTACTAATAAAAATGCACTCCAGGAATCTAGAAGTCAGTATGAAGTCAGAGTGGTCTAGATTGTGTCCAAGTGAAATCTGTTTCAAGTTCAGGATTGACTTTATCCTTTCAAAAATCTGCAACAGATTTAAGAAGTTCTGAGTTAGTACACTTGTGAATAAAGATATGAAAAAAATTGTGATATTGCACTCAGTTGACCACTGAGAGGAGTCTTATTTTTTTTTATTTGGTACTACTTTGGCAGTCATGAAGTAAACTTCATTATTTATAAATTATGACCATTAGGAATACATGGATACATAGGATATTACTAATTTTTTATTATGTTTCAAAATTAAAAATGATTTGCAGAATGTTTTAGAAATACAGAAGAATTTTTCCCGACCTTGGTAAAGGTATTAGAACAATGTGTTCAGGATTTTGTCTTTTTTTTTAATGTGGATGTTGTAAATCCATAAATTTTTCTTCCCAGGGTGTTTCAGTTACTTAATTTTTTTTCTCTTTCATAGTTAGAAAATCTGGAAAGTGTTAACTTTACTTTTTAACCAGTATTTATGAAGTGCCAAAAGTATAGTAGAATGAAAGTGTAGATTACAATCAAAATATTCCAGCAACTGTAATGTGCATATTCTTAACGGCAACAATGAACATAACATAAGTACTGTGTGGGCCAAGTTTATATCACCAGTATGCTCTAGCAGGAAAGAGAACTTGAGGTTTTCAAACAGATGAGAAAAGGATGAAACTTTCTATGGGTTATTTTTTTCACTTTATCTGAGATAACTTTTTACGCTAACATGGTTCATGCCACACAGAGAAGCCAATAGCAATTTTAAAAATTATGTTGATAATAATTCTGTATTCGTTAAGTGGCCTTTTACCAATTTGAGTTTGTTTTATCATCAATTGCTACTACAGAAAAGCCATGTGCCTTATTCTGTTCACTGTCTGGAAAGGATCAACCTGTTCTTCTAACAGAAAAGGTGATGGATGGGACTTCCTGTGGCCAGCATGGCTTAGATATCTGTGCAGATGGCAGATGCCAGGTATGATTTGCTTGTTTCAAACCTGGATATATAGGCCCACCTATGCAAGTGCATACATTTGTTATTGTTCTGATAGCATGTTGCAATATGCATTACCAAGACTGAACATATTTTTTTTTTTATTGTATTAAAATATTTTAAACAAATTTCACTCAGTATAATGCAGTATGTGAAGGAGCTGAAGGGTTAGCCTGGGGAATGTGTATCTGTGATGATAAGAATGCTTATAACAAACTACTACAGAGTGTAAAATGAGTATAATTTATTTAATCTTCTAAGGGAAGCCTCAGCTTTCAACAAGTGGGGGAATTTTGCCATGGGGCATATGTATGTATGTCTAATTCTGCCTTTTTCAACATTACCAAAGTTTAAATCTAAATAAACCATAACCAAAAGTACAGAATAATGAAATTAAAGCTGAGTGCCTATGCTATTCATGATCCTCAGAATTCATTTGGTTCATAAAAGTTCTTTTGTCGCTTTTATAATGCCTCCTATGGAAACTCTTCTGTATAAAAATCCCAGTGAATAATGCAGTAGGAAACCCATCCTTAACATATAGGTGCATGTATACATGCTTACAGATGCAAATATGTGCATACAGTTACCCTTTCTTGAGTGACTGAATGCATGTAACAAGAATATTTTTAAATACTTTGCCAAATTGAGGCTTTTATTCACCACGTAACAATGCTTGGTCACAAAGATGATACATAGTGCATTTTTCCTGAAAATATGTAATTTGTTTTATCATTCACTTTTTACAATAGACTAATAAAGACCCAAAAAAAGCCTTAAATAAAACCTGCCTAACTAAGACAGAGTTGATTTCCTGGCATAGAGAAGGGTCACAGAGGTAGGTGCTAATAGGTGCTCGTTTTTTTAGACAGCCCATTAGGAAGAACTTTGAGGACTACAGCTGTAAAGTTAGGTATTTATATCTTGTAGAAGTGCCATTTTGGATACATGGCTCTTCTAATGCTTGTGCTATAATCAGCATTTTGAAATCTGTATTGCTATTTTAGGTAGAAGAACTCTAATAAAAATTCTATACATAAAGTGAAGTAACAATATTAATGGGCTTGGAAGTGAGTGCCTCCTTGATAGACCGTGGTTTCTGTTCTAAAAGGAGTCCTTTATCTTCTTTTTAACCTTGCATTTGTCTCTAGGAGAGCAGCTGCTAGACTTGGCCGACCCTATATGAAAAGGGAATGCAACAATCTACATAAAATCATGGAAAACATTAGTATCGAAGGGTTCTCTGTGCATGAACTAATGCAGCCCTCATTGTGAGCAGGGCAAGATCGTCTTGGTTTAGGTGTCTTGCAAAAGAGCAAGGTGCCCACTACTAAAATCAGCTATGAAAAACGTGGCTTGTGCCTCAACATCTTTATTTTCTTCTCCCACAGAAATTTGGCTGCGATGGCATATTGGGATCTCTGGCTCGTGAAGATCATTGTGGTGTATGCAATGGTAATGGAAAGTCATGCAAAGTAATTAAAGGTGATTTTAACCATACCAGAGGAGCAGGTAAGTCTGCTTATTTTACGTACTCAGGAAACCACCTCCTGTTTGATTATTTTGAGCACTGGGAATTTTAAAAAGCTATACTTGTTAAATTTATGCCGTTCCTCACAAGAACTTCAGATCTACTTTTTTTGAGGTAATGACATCTAAGATAAAAATGCATGAGTACTTGTAAATTTAATTGTTGCAAAATTTTTGCAAACAGTTTCAACTATAAAATTAAGGAATAACCCAATTTGTTTTCCATTAAGACAAGCTATTTCATAGAAGTTACTGATTTTTAAAAAATCAATGAAATAAAATGTATATTTTTAGTAAATAAATGAACTGTAAATTCTTGTAATGGTTAGATTGCTTTTATGTTCATCGAAATAAATATCCAAATTTTGATATCTTACCTAAAGTAACATCATTAAGCTATGCTGGGCAACAGGAGAACATAAAGCTGAATGTGTGAAGAAGCCTTATGTCTTTTCATTATTCATTTTTTATACTAATGATAACATATCATAAAAGCAAATAGATGTTCTGATGCAGAATGAATGTGAGATTTTCAAGCACTGCTGTGATCTGTTCTTTGAATGGGAATAACTGTCTGGCTCCAATACAATGGTGTTGACAGAGCAGAGAACTGAAATCCTATTAATGTGCACCATGTGCCATGTATACCTTCTCTCCAAGACAAATCTTTGAAACAGCATTGAGCCATTTGTTTGCCATTACACTTTCAGTTTCTTGACTAGAAAATGCGCAGAATTTCAAGACAGTAAGTAAATCACATCAAAAAATATTGTAATTAGAAGCAGACGGTGTATCTTTGAAAAACCAGGGACTTCAGTGCATTATAAACTGACATAGAGTGCTTCAAAAAAAATGTTAGGCATATTCTTCAAATGTTTATGCCTGGCACTCTCTAAGCTGAAGGTAATGCAGAACAGGAATACCAAACCTGGTCTTGTAGTCTGGAGGACTACAAGATCAAAAACTACAAAGAAGGTGGCTGCTAATAGAAACTAGAATGTGTCAGCTTTCTTTTATATTTAGTGTGAATATCCACAAGGTTTCAAGTTTATTCAAGGTTCTGTGTCAATCCACAATATTGTGGTATTGCCCTCTAAACAACTGCATGAGTTATTCTTCCTCTTAAAAAAAATGAACTGTTAGCAATACTTAGAAAGTGTTATTAGCACTTAAGGAAATTAAAGATAATAATGCTGCTTTGTAGCAATTTAATTTTCATGTTTCAAGATTATTGAAAAGGTTTGCAAATGCTCAATATTTTATTACAGAACATCACATAGCTACAAAAATTAAAAGATTGTCTTATTGTCCAATTTTTGAAGTTCACCAACGTAATCTAAAATAATGTTTATTTATAACATTCCTGCTTGCACAGTGTTTTCCACCCTTTTCCACCCTGCATTGCCTTTTCAACCCTTTTTACTTAAAGTAAATTGCTTAACAGCATGTCTTGGTCCCACACTTCAGGGAAAAAAGTGTAATGTGAAGCAAATAACTAATAAGGAGACTAAAGCCATTCATAACAGGTTTTGAATGGGTTAAAGCAAGAAGAGAGAGATTGAGCCCAAAATGTATAAAACAAAAAACCAAACAGTAGAAGAATGTTTGGGTTCTAGTGCCATATCATTTGACTCTACATGCTGAGTGAAGCTGGAATTCTTTTGTGGTTGTGTAGTGGTGATGATGACACTAAAGTACTTGGCTAGAGGTGGATTCATCTGCTCCAGCCCCAATCTGCCCTGCCTCACTAGTTATTGTTATATTTTACCTTGCTATATTCTTTTAGTTGTATGTGATTGTATATATAATACATGTACAGTTTCATAGCTTGTTGCAATGTTTTGCATGATCCCTCAAACCATTGCTATATAAATTTAACTTCTTACATTTAAGAAGTGATAGAGGAGACAAAATTTAAAAACCGTACAAGATAATGTACTTTTTTACTTTGTGTTTACCTCGGGACATCTGTTCTCATGTCTAGGCTACGTGGAAGCTTTAGTGATACCTGCAGGAGCGAGGAGAATCAAAGTTGTGGAAGAAAAACCAGCTCACAGTTATTTAGGTAAATGTCATATGTTTTAGTGTTCATGTCCTGTTTTAGTCAGCGCTGAAGAGATCTAGCTAAACATGCTTTTGTGATTAATCAAAAATGTGAGGGGAAAATAAATCTGTGAAAAATGTTTCTAAAGAAATTTTGTAGAAATAACAAAATAAAAGAACAGTTAGAACATCATTCTTCGTATAGGTTTTATTTTGAACTTTTGTCTCATCTCAGTTTGTTCATAGAATGTTTCAAAGAACGTATTTATATAATGTGAGAAAAATTCTGCATACTTTATCTTCAACATTTTCAATTTTTCATATGGAAAGCAGTAAAGAAAATACTTCACATTAAAAGTAACGAAAAGGGTTTTGTCCTGAAATGTGGAATAATTTATGCTCAAACAGCAAAAACCCCACACTGGTTAACATACAGAAAATCATCAATGAAGTTCTAAAATTAAACTTAACCAGCAGAAAAGTAGTTCTCATTATTTTGAATTGTCAGAAAGTTTAATGAATAAATTTAATAACAATTAATTATTTTGTTTAGTTTTTCCATTTCTATGAAATTGTCTTTCAAAGAAAAAAAAAGGTTTTCTCTTTTCATGAGTTTTCAAGTTGTTGTGTTGGACAGTGTAATTTGTTACTTTTATTGTTATGGAGTTTAAGTGAATATATAAAATACCATAATTGGTGCTGTTATGTGCACTGCTTAAGTTTAAATTGAGACAGACTTATTATGAGAAATAGGATAATGAAATGAAAAATTCCCTGGTTTGATCACTGTTCTTAGTTCTGCTCATAAGTACTATCCACGTTTTAAAGAAACTTTTTACCTGAGTGTTCTCAGAAATTCAGTTGAGAGAAGGGTGAATATGGCGAATCGTAATTATGACATCTTAAGTTAGCAATAGGTTAGTCTTGCTTTATCATGGGGACTGCACCTGCCCTGTTAATTTACTATGAGATTTAAATATTTGGATTATTTAATTGTTGGATATGTAAGCCTGCTAAATCAGTAACTGAAGTGTCATTGACATATTTTCTCAATTTTTCAAGGGTTTTTTTTTTGCTCTATGTCTACTGTGTTAATATAGGTGGACAACAAAAACGTTATGATTTTTTATTTTTCAAATAATGCAAAATTAAATAAATGTTGGAATTGTACTTAGGGAAATTAATTCCTTTTCCATGAGTAGCAAATTGTTTCTTCTCTTGTCTTACAACAGGCAAAAAGAATGTAATCCTTTTTATTCCCATGAAATAGTGTCAGATAAGCTGCTTATTTTTGAAAGGCGCTAATTGGCCCATAATCAGCTCTTAATTGCTTGTTGTTTTAATTTTACTTTCCTTAGTTTCACTAATGTCTCTGCCTAAGGATAAGCCAGTATTTCACTGCAATATTTGCTAAATCTTTATGGTGAAGCAGGAGCCTAAGTTCTAAGTTATTTTGAATTAAAATCTGTGTTGATGCATGTTTGTGGTTTTTTTGCTAGCTGAAGATACCTAAAAGTTTTTCACATAGAGGAGATTTATTCTGAAAGCATAAAAATCTGAATTGAAAAAGACTAGCATTTTGAGTAGGAACATTTTCAAATAGGAGTAACATAAGGAAATTGTGGGGAGACGGCATATATCTTTCATCTTAGAACTGTGATTAAAAATGTGAAATGTAACATAGATTAAATTATCTCACGTTTCTGATTGGTTTTCTATCTTTACAGTTCTGTATGATAATTTTATGTTGTATAGTACTTTGCCCTCTGCATTTCTGTACTGGAAATGAGTCAATACAGGCCAACACTTTCTATTTTGTTATTTATCATATACACAATTTAGGATTAAGTTTTTAACATATTACAGTTCTAATTATACAATTAACAATTGTAAAACTAGAGATGTAGCTGTAAAAATAATGTAATCCAGTGTACACTAAGAGCTGTGGCTTACAAAGTAAAAGCTGATTTAAACTGGGGGAAGATTTGGTCCCTCTTATGCAGTGCAGATGAAATACAGAAGGAGTCAAAGTGAAATGCTCTTCTCTGGATATACTTGGTGGTCAGAAAATAGAGTCATTATGATTTGGAAGCTGTGATGAAGTTGCTGATGTAATTAGTAAAACTACCACCCCATCAACAGCATCACTGAGTAGCTGTGCTGTTGAAGCAAATCTTCAGAGTTCTTCCTGAACACTCAGATACCCTCTTTATCTGAGGTATATCACATACACCACAGTAACAGGAGCTCTGGCATCCTAGGAGAAAAGACAAGGTATAACTTTCAACTGCATTTACTGAATATGTTGATCTGTCAAAGTCTGTGCTGTCTCTTCTGCCCTGTATGGAGGTAGAAGCAGTGATAGAGCCAATCATCGGGTATTCCTTCTTACTGAAGTAGTATGAAAAAATGCATAAGAGACTATTTTTTCTTTTGTCATCAGAGTATTCAGGAATAGGAATTATTTGTAGCAATATAGACAGAGGTAGAGGGGGGTGGGATGGGGGGCATGGAAGTGTTTCCTAAAACTTATACTGTATCCTTAATTAATTTTGAAATTACAATTCATTATGTTAAGAAACAATTTTCAGTTATATTTTTAAAGAATTAAACTAGCAGTGACAATCCTGTCTGATTATAAACATTGTTGACATGAGTCTTGGTTCATTGTCCATTACTTTAAAATAAATTATTATAAGAACAGCTATAAAAAACTTTTTTTAATCATTATCTAGATTTCTGTGGTCTAAGATAATGCCTCTTCTGTTGCTAAATTTTCATTTATATTTGGCAGGTGTTAAAAGTTTTTTCAAAAGAAAATTCTTAATGTAGAATTTTTATATAAGAGATACACTAAGTTTGAGATCATAAAGTTTATTCCTGTGACACTTGTATAATGGCATGACAGGTCCAGACCCTGTAATGAAATAATGATTGGTTAATGGTATATCACTATGCAAAACACAGAATTTTTTCTGTGCAAATTGGAAATGAGAGAAATTATTTTTTTCAGTTGAACTAAAGAAGTGGATAAGCTGTATCGAAGTTCTCACATATGTGACAAAGCTTTTTGAGGGATATGGACCCTTTGGACCTGCAGATCAACACTGTATGCCATTGTAATTGCTGATTCTCTTATAGGTATCACATCCATAGGTATGCTGCATTGTTGTCTATTTTCATATATGAAGTATGTTTTCTACTAAAAGAAAAGCAGGTTGGATCACATTTTGGAGGTGGAGGGTATATGGGAAGCAGATGGAGTCTGACAAATGAACGTTTGAATCCCTCATTTCTGACAATGCTAATAGTTTTAAAACACCTTGGGCCAAATCCTTAGAATGTATAATTTCTAATTTCAAGGGAAGTTGATGACCTGGTCCCATAGCAGAGACCAGACTCCACTAAGACTAAGTGTATTTTTGGTTTCTATACAGAGGACTGTAAAAGATGGTTAATAAGTAACAGCTTTTGAAATCATTTTGCATGGAGATGAAACAAGTGCCCTCTCTATGAAAAAAAATGAATTGACCTCACAGAGCTGTCTTTGAAAAGCAGCAGTGAGTAGATTAAGAACTTCTGGGTAAAAATCAAGAGCCAGTCCAACAAAGGAAATTTTGTGATTGGTGTTTACTACAGGCTTCCCAACCAAGGCGAGCCCATTGGCAAAGCTTTGTTACTTCAAGTACAGGAAACATCACACTTAGAGGCTCTGACCCTGACTGGGGACTTCAATATCCAGACATCTGCTGGAAAAACAGCACAGCAAGCTGTAAACAGTCCAAGAGACTCTTGGAGTGTATCAAGCATGATTTCTTAATACAGGTGGTAGACATCCCAGCCAGAGAAACAGTGTTACTGGACTTTGTTAGTGGTTTACCAATACAGATAAACTACTTAGGTAAGACAAGGTTGGTGGCAGCCTGGGCTGCAGTGATCATGCCCTGGTAGAACTCACAATCTTGAGTAATATGGATCAGGTAAAGACTACAGCCAAGAGTCTGAATGTTTGAAGAGCAAACTTTCAGTTGGTTTAAGGAATTAGTGGATGAGACCCCCTGGGAAACTGCCATCAGGGATGAAGAAGCAGAACAGAGCTGGCAGCTCTTTAAGGACATTTTTTCCTAGATTGCAAGAGCTCTCAATTCCCACATGTAAGAAATCAGCCAAGGAAGGCAGGAGGCCAGCATAGTTGAGTAAGGACCTCCTGGTCAAACTGAAATGTAAGAAGGAAATGCATATAGGCAGTGGAACCAGGGACACGTTTGCTGGGAAAAATACAGAGACGTCGCTCAAGTGTGTAGGGATGGGACCAGGAAAGCTAGGGGACAGCTGGAGTTGAGTTTGGCAAGGAATGCCAAGAGTAATATGGGATTCTACTGATACGTTAGTCAGAAAGACAAGATTAAAAAAAATATACACATGCACAAACACACACCCTGATAAACCAGACAGGAGAACTAATGAAAATGAACATGGAGAAGGCTGAGGTAACGAACAATTTTTTTGCCTCAGATTCGATGGTAGTCTTCTTTTCACATCTGTCAAGTCCCCAAACACCAAGTGGAATGAAGTATCTCCCATTGTAGATCAGGTTGGAGACCATCTGGGGAATCTGTAAATACCCAGGTCCATGGAACCCTATAGAATGCATCCCAGTGTCCTGAGGGAAATGGCTAATGTAGTTGCCAAGCCACTCTAAAGCATATTTGAAAAGTTATGGCAGTCAGGTCACTGGAGAAAAGGGAATATTGCACCATTTTTAAAGTGGGTAGTAAGGAGGAACCTGGGAACTACTGACTAGTCAGCTTCACCTCAGCTGACATTTTCAAAAAGTGACTCAAATCTTAAGTCTTAATGTTCTTAAAATGGCTTGAAAGGAACACATGATAACCAGAATGGAAGTGAAACTACGACTACTTTGACAAAAGATATCAGTGAAGTCACTCTAATTTAGAATTTAATTTCAGATATTTTCTTTTATTTGTCAATTTTTTTGAGAAGAATAAGGGTCAGTCAAAGTGACATAGTTTTGATACTTTTCTAAATTTTGCCAAGAACAAAAGCAAAATTCACAATTCACAAAGATACCAGCTTTTCCTCTTATTTTGATACAAATGCCTTTTTTCAAAATGTCTCCATAAAGTCTGACAATTTCAATTCAAGCAAAAGCTTCAAAGTTAATACAGTAGTGTACTATTTTACAGTTTTCCATAGAAAGCAATAAAAGGATTAGTAGACACAGAGGTACCAAGTGGAGGACAAAGACCTGGGCGCTTTTGCTCATCACTGAGCAATGGAAGATGCAGTAGCTGAACTGTTCCATCTCTGTGGCTATGTAGCCTCTCACACTTCATTAAAATTGAAGAGTGTACATCCCTAGTGCAGTAATTAAAAAATACATTGCATTTATCACCATTACTTAATTATCACTGTGATGATGGGTACTTTAAGCTCTGCAGAGGTACATATTTAATTAGCTCCCTTGTTTTAGCACTGAAATTATGGTCTTTGAAGCAGTTGCAGTAGGTTTTCCCAGTCTGAGATTTCTTTGTTTGTCTTTTTAGTTGTAGATGTATTGCTTGATTTGTATTGCCTGAGAGACAATACACTTATGTGCTGAATTTCTCCCTGTATTGCACTAGTTTGTACAGGAAATCCTCCTTTATTGAAGGCTAAGCAGAGTGCGAGTGCATGTGTGGTGTGGAATAAAACTCAGTGAATTACTGAATTCACAGTGAATTGCTTGCTTACCATACGGGGTGTGACAGAGTCAACAACAGAAGCTGGACTGCTTGAAGCCAAGCCTAAATTTTAGGCCTGAGGATACCTTTTCCTACTGTATCTTACCCTGGTGGCTCAAGTGAGAAATCAGAAAGCAGAAAATACAAGATCTGTCCTATTTCTCTATTCTGGTACTGGGATTCTGGTCCTCTGCATGTGTCCACATGCTGTGGAACAGGCATTCTTTTTAAAGACAAGACAAAATGATGCAAGGTCTGCTAGTCTCCAGGGAGAGGATACAGCTCCATCTGAGCAGCATGACCCAGCTGGACCTTGGTGCTTTCAAGTACATTTGTTTTATTTCTCCACCGGGAAGAGGATTCACACCTACAGTTTAAACACTAAATAGAACATAATTACCACTAATAATAGAATGTTTAAATCTAAAATACCAATTTTTAGATCTTGAAAAATCACTGATTATTTTTAGTACAGGGCTTTTTCTACAGCATTAATGGATTTTATAGTCTTAACATTTATTACACAGTGCTGGAGTGGTACACATCAGTGGTGTCTTATGCAATTGTATTTCTGCCAGTCCATAGACCTGTTGCCATTGTTTCCCATAGAAACAAAACATAACAGTATAAATATGAATAGGAGCGAAGATGATTACAGGAGTGACTCACATTAACTTATGACTTTAAAAAAAATTTTTTTGGACAAGGCTTAAACTTTTGAGGTTCTCTTACAGCAGTCTGATGCCAAGTGTGCAATTTCAATGAAGACGAATGTGTAAAACCTCTTGTTCTGAAGGTGACTTCAAGTATATTCTACTTCACATGATTATTTCAGAACTGATCTGAACAAAAGGAAATAAAATAAAGTAAAATTACAAGTCCTTCTCAGAGGAGTCTATTCAGTTTACTGTAGAAAATAATGTAAAATCGTTTCAACCAAAAAGGATAAGATTTTCCTATTTGTGAGAAGCATCAAATTATGTGCTGTAAGTGTATAAAATAAGTGCTTCGGTAGGATGACAGTAGTATTGTCACATTTCAAGATGGAGGAAAAGGTATAGCTGCTTAATAGATGGGAAAGAATAATGAACTAGAATTTTTTTGAAGTTTTAGCCTAATTCCACAAATCTTGAANTCAATAGTGACTGGAAGATAGAGCATTCAGGAACATTCAATATTGCTGGGACCACGGTCCATTATGTTCGGAGAGGTCTCTGGGAGAAAATATCAGCCAAGGGTCCTACAACATCACCTTTACATTTACTGGTATGACAATATGCATTATTTTTTTTTACCTGAGTCCTATCATATAGCATGGTAACTAATATTTTTTCCAGTCTCCTGAAGATAATAAGAGCTATGTAAAATATACCTGCTTTTACATATATATATATATAAAAATATACACACATACACCTGATTATATATATTGATCTGTCAGCTTGCTGCTAAAAAAATGCATTTAAATTCAAGAATAATCTTTATGTTGTTGAGGCAAGGTGGAAGGTCTCAGGAATATTTATGACATTCTTACAAATGTCATAAAAAGCTCATGTTCCGCTTCAGGAGAGAGATTCAAATTAATATCTGATGGTTTTTATTCTGTCTATATATCCTGACTATAGCACAGCGTCACCATTTGAGGACTGCAGTTACCAAATTCTCCATGAAGAAGTACAGCTTTGATGCATTTCGGTGTAGGGGAGGAACAGTTGATAGCCACCAGAAAGAAAGAGGGAGAGGTGATGAGGAAATACTTCACAATTCAAAATCCTTCAAATGCAAGGATTGTCTGGTATACCTAAAATATTTTTAAATCTGATGCGTCTAAGAAAGACCTCCTCTATTTAAGAGCTCTGGTCAGAGGAAATAAATGTCCTCCAGATTTCTGGTGAACTTTGTTTGATTATTTCACATGGAGAGATTTTTGACCTTTGTGCTAAGTGAAATAGTGTTTCTAATTGTATGGATTTGGATAGTGTCATTAATTCCTTCTACAAAATCCATCAGGAGGTTTGAAAGGCTACAGGACTTTAAGTCATTCTGCCATGCTTTTCAAAATCATCTCCTCAACAGTTCAGAGTTTTTCTCCAGCGTCTGTGTACATAGGTTGGTTTTCCTTCTCTCTGTCTTGCAGGTGCTGCTTTTCCATGACCAGAGCTATGGTCTACACTATGAGTACACAATCCCTCTGGATCCTCTTCCCGAGAATCAGAGCTCTAAAGTACCAGAGCCTCTTTTCATGTGGACTCATTCCGGCTGGGAGGACTGTGATGCTGTATGTGGAGGAGGTAAAATAAAAGAAAAATGCACAAACACACACAGAGACCTAAAAAATGTATATGTATATACAATATGTATGTGGGTGTACACAATATGCATATATACGTATATACACTGTATGCGTGTGAATATCTCAATTGATACACATGATGTATTAATATTTAAGAGTCTGATGGTTGGTGTTGTCTATTTAATAGTAATATCCTCATTGCCGCTTCTTTGATTCCATACAATGATGAGCATATTTCATTCTCATGCTTCCTGATTATATTAAAAGAATAGTCATAACTCTAGGAAAAGATTCAAACTAAATAAAGTAAGTAGAAAAAGATGGTAGTAAAGGAACAAAATCTAGATTAACAAAGCAAGTTCAGGACACAGTTTCCAAGAAGAATTACAAGTGCAAGAGCTAGAACAAGAATAGAAAGTTCATATGCATTCCACTCTGCATTTGGAACTATTGAAGATAAATGATCTGTAAAAGACATTTCAAACTACAGAGAAGCTGAACCTCAGTCTCAGATCAAATATGTACAGTTAGTAACATGATTTGAGGATGATCCAGAAACATATGGAACAAATATTACAACAGCAGATATTAGCATGCTGATATGATATTTTCCCTATGATTATGTTTATAAACCATAAAAAATGTGAACTTGGAAGAACAAAGTACAGATATAAAAACAAATATTGGAAAATGAATGGTACTGCTGTAAGAAAATCCTTTAAAACTGCTGTATAGAAGACAGTTATTCCACTACATAGTTACACAGAAGAAACACTTCAGAGGTTTTCTTAAAGAATGAAGTCTATAGACTGAGATCTGTTCACATGTTGTGCAGTTAGTCAGACTGTGAATTTGAAATATTGATTTTTGAAACCTGTCTTTCCTTTTTATGACCTCAGCAGTGATGGTTTCTCTGATCAGCAGTTCTGAAAAGTGCTGTGCACCTTGTGATTGAATAAGAGGGCCTGGAAATGCTTTACTTTCTCATAGCAGCAGCATAAGGAACACAGTGTTCTAGCTCCTTTAACTCTGTGAACAATCTTGGTGTCATGACAGATTACTGTAGTTTCCATAAACATGCGTTTTGTGGTTTGGTAAGAAAGCTTCTTCCCTGAAGGTATTTTGTACGTGGTGCTAGTAGCATCCTCTGTTTCTTAGTAGTGCATTCCTATTCACTTGGAGTATTCATGCTTTTCACAGTTTCCTGAAGTATTTTTAGAATAATTTTAATGCTACCACAACCTCTCATTATTGTCCAAAATATTTCTAAGGTTACTTATCATCTGGAGAAGTCTTAAAATACAGTNGGAAATAAAATAAAGTAAAATTACAAGTCCTTCTCAGAGGAGTCTATTCAGTTTACTGTAGAAAATAATGTAAAATCGTTTCAACCAAAAAGGATAAGATTTTCCTATTTGTGAGAAGCATCAAATTATGTGCTGTAAGTGTATAAAATAAGTGCTTCGGTAGGATGACAGTAGTATTGTCACATTTCAAGATGGAGGAAAAGGTATAGCTGCTTAATAGATGGGAAAGAATAATGAACTAGAATTTTTTTGAAGTTTTAGCCTAATTCCACAAATCTTGAAGAGTGTCTTGTGAAAATGTTGTTTCCCGTGCCTTTATGTATTTAGAAATGACCATCCTGGGAATACAGAATAGTTGTCTTTGCCTTAAATTAATTCAGTGATCAAATTATGAATTATGCTGGAGACTGTCAGTCTCTTCAGGCATTAAAACACTGATGTTAACTTCAAGTAATGTTAAACACACGTTTTTGCCAAGCATTCCTTCCAGAAAGTGTTTCTGAAGCATGTTCCAGTTTAAGTTCATGTATAGTAGGCTCCATAAATGTCTTTGCAAACAGTTAGGTGATTTCACCTACTTGTTAAATTGTCCAAACAGGAAGTGAAAGGAGGTCCAAATCACTACTGAACAGACACCTTTTATAAGGGTCTTTTTTCATATATTTTGCAGCTCTTCGAGATGCTGGAAAACAATCAATCAATAGTGACTGGAAGATAGAGCATTCAGGAACATTCAATATTGCTGGGACCACGGTCCATTATGTTCGGAGAGGTCTCTGGGAGAAAATATCAGCCAAGGGTCCTACAACATCACCTTTACATTTACTGGTATGACAATATGCATTATTTTTTTTTACCTGAGTCCTATCATATAGCATGGTAACTAATATTTTTTCCAGTCTCCTGAAGATAATAAGAGCTATGTAAAATATACCTGCTTTTACATATATATATATATAAAAATATACACACATACACCTGATTATATATATTGATCTGTCAGCTTGCTGCTAAAAAAATGCATTTAAATTCAAGAATAATCTTTATGTTGTTGAGGCAAGGTGGAAGGTCTCAGGAATATTTATGACATTCTTACAAATGTCATAAAAAGCTCATGTTCCGCTTCAGGAGAGAGATTCAAATTAATATCTGATGGTTTTTATTCTGTCTATATATCCTGACTATAGCACAGCGTCACCATTTGAGGACTGCAGTTACCAAATTCTCCATGAAGAAGTACAGCTTTGATGCATTTCGGTGTAGGGGAGGAACAGTTGATAGCCACCAGAAAGAAAGAGGGAGAGGTGATGAGGAAATACTTCACAATTCAAAATCCTTCAAATGCAA
>VXBJ01000115.1:213860-226635 GCA_013400055.1 Nycticryphes semicollaris | reverse complement strand
AATTAGTATTTTTTTAGAATAAAAGTATTTCAGGATTATGTGGATGGTAGAGGCAAAATTTTTCAGCTAGTGCTTGTAACATTCATTGCAACAAATTGATTAATATTTTAATGTCCTTTTCAGTAAATTTCCCCCAAACAGTGAAATTTGTGGGTATTTAAGTCAAAATCATTAGCAGGTAGGAGCAAATTGCAATTAAAAAAATACTTTTTTTTTAATTAAATTGTAGCTAAAGCAATTGATCATATGTCAGTGGACACAAAAATAATTAATGGCCTGGTACATTTTGTTCACAAAAAGTCAGCAAAGTGAAAAAGATGTATTTTGTTGGTTTGCAATAGGTTTTGTATGCATCTTTACAACACTGCGTAAGGTTTCATTTTAGTATGTTACAGTGATACAAAGACAAGAGACATACACTCTGCTGAGGAGAAAGAGCACTTCTGCACTGGCAGGAGTAATGGCTTAATTAAAAATGTTTCTCTCTGTCAAAGACTGTGAGCATTTTCTTTTTTTCCATCAGCCTCACCTCTAATAAGAGTAAGTTAGGATACAGATACAGGAGAACATCCCCTGCTTGCTTAAGGCACATTGCTGCATTTCAGTTTCATCACAGGCTCTATGAAATGGACCTTGACAGTAACAGGATGCTGGAATCAGTCCTTTAATAAATACTGTCAATTTACTTGTGCTTTATTAATTGATTTTCACTTAGCAAATGGAATGGAAAGCAAAAATCTTGGGAGTGTCAACAACTGAAGGAGAAGCCACTGACTTCACCTGGATTGGCATTTCACTGCCATGTTTACAGGCAAAAATACCTTTCCAATGAATGTGTGTCTTCTGTGTGTTCCAGTGCTCTGTCACCTGTGGCAAAGGGATGCAGTCCCGAGTCATCCAATGCATGCACAAGATCACGGGAAGGCATGGCAATGAATGCTTTTCCTCAGAAAAACCTGCAGCCTACAGACCTTGCCATCTCCACCCCTGCAATGAGAAAATTAACGTCAACACCATAACATCACCCAGGTTAGGTAAGCAGTCAAAATGACACATTACTGCTGGAAATCTCTCTTTCTCTCCATAGTTCTTTCTCTCCATAGGGTAATAATGACCGCAATTTAAAAACAGAAGGCTAGGACTGAGGAGATGTAAATTCTGTATGGAGACTCGTCTCTCTGCCTCAGTTTTCTAGTGTGTACCTTAGAGACTGTTTGTCAGAATGGTGAAGGGTTTTGTTATCCAAGGAAGCACCGTATTATGGAACTGTATGATATATACAGACACAAAACATCTGAGATGAAAATATGTTCCTATATAGTAGAAAAATTATAAACATATTATGTATGTTTACATATATTTGTCTATTTAATTTTACCAAACATTTATAAAAAAATACCTTGTTTTCTCTTTAAAAGCTCTGCAAACTGTGTTCTCATTCTATTTGTGAATCAAGGAAGCCCTTAAGACCTTCCCTTAAGGAAGTTCCTCAAATACAAACAGTTCTTTTAATTTGTTTTTAGTTCAAATGTCTACAGTCTGTGCCTTGTGAAGGAAAATTACTAACATGAAGAGATTTGCTGTTCCTGGAGGAACTCAGTTCTCTATTGGTCTTACAGAAACTATGTTACTGTGTAACAATAGAACTGTTAATTCTGTTAATTGTTAATGCCTAGTGGGTTGTTGATGGTGGTTTTTCTGTTAGGTCCCCAAATTGTTCATCTGCTTCTTGAGTGTGACTGAGGAATATTCAAAGGCTTGCTGTACCCTTTCCAGATTATTTTCCAGAGCCCTTGTTAAGATAAACCCTCCTGTCAAATAGATTACTCCAGCAAGGAAAGCAAATCTAACTTTTCAGGCTGTATGTAATCCTTCCTTTAAGTCAGTGACGGCTATTTCTCTTTGAAGTTTTTAACCCTTAAACATTCCCGTGTAGTAGCCATTGTTTCAGTTTACTGGATGAGATGGCAGCTGTTGCTTATGGCCCTCTCCTTTGCTATTTCATTGTTGTAAGATTGTCCTTCTTACTTTGTCATTCTTTGTTCAAGTGATCTCTCAGAAGAGATCATCACTCCAGCACTGGCTCCGTCACTCTGGTGAGGTATAAGCAGTTTTGTGTCACAGAACAAAGCCAATCACAGTTTCACAGAAAAAATACAGTGTCAGATTCATTAAAATTTGACTTAATGTGAAGTGCACAAAAAAAGATTGGGCCATGTTGTCTTCACAGAATGGATTATGTAGTGCTGATGTTTGTAATCTACAGGTGAATCTCATCCAGCCAGAGTCAAAATCAATCCAGTAAAAACATTAATTTCTCCAAAATACGTAATTCTCCTGAACATATTGATTGTTTTGGCCTCCAGTTCTATTCATATTATGCAGTACACATCCCCTGGATTTGGGGGCACAGTTAGTAAAGGTCACGTGGATTGCACCATCTCTACTCTTTTATAAATATGCTCTCAGTTTCTATCCATTCTATTAAAAAATGAGAGTGGCTCAAATCTTCTGAGACTGACTGTTTCTTTCAGTTCAGTGTTTGTGATGATTTTAGGATGATGTCTGTTTCTTGTGCCCTATTTTTGCTGTTTTCCCATGTTAATTCTATGTATGTGCTACAGCTTGAATAACTGAATGTGCAAAGACCCAAATTTGGTACCAGTGTCATTCTGTGATAAGCACTGTAAGAAACTTTTGTAAGTAAAATAGATGGCTTCACAAGAAAAGAGACAGCACACATGAGAAATACGCATTTTATACAATGGGCATACAACAGAAGTCAGACTTCTGCTCCTGAATGTTTATGACTACTACAGAGAACCAAATAGTTATAACAACTGTGGGAGGACATAAACCAAACAGTGGCTTTTCAGGCTGGTGAGATGTCCTTTTAATTTTAGAAGGTTACTGAGGAATAATTTGATAATCAGAGATTCCCACAGTTAGAAAGCAGCAACAGATTTAACTTGAATAACTGAGTGAAGAAAAAACATGAAAGATGTGAAGGTAAGGATAAATAGTGTGACTTTGACATGAAGTAGAGAAGACCCATTGGCATGATTAAGAAGAGTTGATGCAGACAGACCAGAGTATTGGAAGACAATTTAAAAAAACAAAAACAAACCAACAAAAACAAACCACATTTTGCATGTACTTGGAGAGGAGAGAAAATGGTCAGGTAGGTAATAAATGCACAGTATTTGTGCACTTGAGAAGCACAAAATGCAGTATTTGGGCCTGGACAAGTATATTTGCCAACCTATCAACTGTTATTGATTCCACACTGTAAGTGTAATTTTTCTAGATAAAACGAAATGTACCATGGGACTTGCTATCTGTCCTCAAACAGTGTAAGAGCAAGACAATATATTTCTTGTCCTTTGAACAAAGAAGCTAGACAAAACTATAGGTCTGGTAGATTATTTCATTTATGAAGAAAAGAAGAAAGATGATGTAGATTATTTCATTTATGAAGAAAAGAAGAAAGATGATGTAAGACATCCTGTAGTTTTGTTCAATTTCCATTCATTGACAACTCAGCACAAAATCTTGATTTCTTGAGCAAAAGCTGAATCAGAAAACCAGCAGTCTCTGTGCTCTAATCCCTACATTTCCTTACCTGCCTCTGGAAAAAAAAAAAAATCCCTTAGAGGTGTCACTGAGGACCGCATTCTGGTATTATTTAAGATGAGGCTTCCTGTTTTTGCGGTGGCACCTTCCACCACAGGCTGAGTGCAATTTCAGCTGGAGCTGCTGCTTCATGGGCTTTGCTAGAGCTGGCTCTACATCCCCCACTGCTGCTGCCCCAGCCCCAGCTCACTTCTGTGTAGGGCAGAAAGATGGGCTTCACTCTCTCATGAGACAGCTGCGTGACACGGAACCAGTTAGTTTCAATGCAACTTAATCCAATTTATAAATTAAATTGGCCTTAAAAATTTTCACATTGAAAATACTGACAGCAGGAGAATTATTTTTTACTTTCTTTTGTTGAATATCTAGAGAGGGTTGGAGGACCTCTCCCATGAGGACAGGCTGAGAGTGTTGGGGTTGTTCAGCCTGGAGAAGAGAAGGCTCCAGGGAGACCTTGTAGCAGCCTTTCAGTACCTGAAGACGGCCTACAGAAAAGATGGGGCTCTTTATCAGGGAGTGCAGTAATGGGATGAGGGGTAATGGTTTTAAATTGAAAGAGCAGTAGATTTAGATTAGATATTGGGAAGAAATTCTTTACTGTGAGGGTGATGAGGCACTGGAACAGGTTGCCCAGAGAAGCTGCCCTGGAAGTGTTCAAGGCCAGACTGGATGGGACTTTGAGCAACCTGGTCTAGTGGGAGGTGTCCCTGCCCATGGCAGGGGGGTTAGAACAGGGTGATTTTTAAGGTCTTTTCCAACTCAAACCATTCTATGATTTCGTGATTCTATGATCTATTTTTCTTTCCCTTCCCCAGATAACACTGTTCATGTCCTTCTCACCATTGCTTCCTGATTCTTCATTAGTAAATGTAACAGTAATGTTTATTTGATCTTGTTGTTGCTATTGCTTCACAGCTGCTTTAACGTTCAAGTGCCTGGGAGACCAGTGGCCTGTGTACTGCAGGGTGATAAGAGAGAAGAACCTCTGCCAAGACATGAGGTGGTATCAGCGGTGCTGTGAGACATGCAGGGACTTTTACGCGCAAAAAATGCAACAAAAGAGTTGACCTCTGTCAGGCTGGCTGGCTTTCAGCAATTTGCAATTTTATTATTTATAAATACACACACACACGTACACACACACACACGCACGCTTCTTCAGACCAAATATTATCAGATTACATATAATTTAATCAAATTAATTTATTTTTGCCTGCCAGACATCCTTAGTTGTTTTGGTTAGACCGCCAACTTGTTTTATCCTCTCACATTTTCATAATTAATTTTTATATGAACAATTTTTTGATACATTTATCAGAATTTTTAAAAATAGTAACTAGTATTTTAAATGTTTATTTTCAGTAGGGTCGTCACTCTGTTGCCAAAAATTTCATGTTATCTTGAATTTATTTTAAGTTAGCTGAATAGTTTTGTTGTATATGGAAGTAAAGCCCTTTTTAATTTTATTATATTTTTGGCATTCAGAGTCAGAATGATCTTGTGTATCTTGCAACAGATGTTGAGGTGAGTAAGCTAACATTATTGAGCAGGTTATTACAGAATGTATTGTGAAATCAATTCATTTTATTTAGAAACATACTGAAGGGGATAATCTACTGTAATTTATATTGTAAACAAGAAAATTAAAATAGCTAAGTAGGAATTTTGATCATTCTCATGGACACATACTTGAACGCAAGTATTGAATCAATGAAACACTGTAGAGATTTACACTGAATCACTGTTGCACTGTTTGAGGTAGTGTAGAGAAATGCAGTCCTAGAACTTGTACCATCCTATGAATCCACGTCTGTACTGTTTTAACACGTCACTTGATTTTAAACATTTTGAAATAAAAAACCCATGCCCCTCTATACCTTTGTGTGTCCTCTTGCAGATTTACAAATAAAAGAGTCCTTCCTCCTGCCACTCATATGAATTAATCTGTTAAACATTTTCAGTTCCCTGTTGACAATTGAGAAAATAGCTTTGTAATACTACTTTACTTTTATCTTTGTTTTATGAAAAAGTCTTTATAAAAGTAAAATGTTTTACAGTTTTGTGAAACGGTATGAAACGGCTAAAATTTTCCTTATGAGAAAATATTGTACATGATTCACATGATTTTTACATTTTCAATAAAAAGTAAAGCTTCTTTTGTTATTTGCGTTTTTCTTGTTTGGGGCATCCATGTCTGACAGCCAAATCCATCACAGCAGGTACAGCTACAGTGGTGCCTACAACTAATGCCTCCTGCCCTTAGGCATCTTTCTGCAGCTTCAGGCAGGCATGCCTCTCTGTGAGCTTTGATGCATGGGAAGTTGGGTATAACAGGGTAATATTCAGTGGAGGAAAAGTTATTTTTCTCAGGTGAGTTCTCTAGGCACTGAACTTTGCAAGAGAGCAGGAGTAGGTCCTCTGCCTCCATTTTTCTTTAGGCATGCTTTGAATATACATAGGGGAGCAAACACTGAAGGCAAGATGGCTAGAGAAATTAGTCTGAAAGGCATCATTTTCTACTCTAAGTAAAAGGGAATGCATCTTCATTTGAGCAATTGTTCCTTTCAATTTTCTGCAAAGAATCTACTGTATAGATATGATGTAGATATCCATACACTTTAATAAACTGAGGCTCCCAATCAGGACTGTGAGTCGGTTCAGGAAGAATATATTTAGCCGCAGTCCTAACTCCTGTTAAAATCAACACACGTGCTTTCAAACAGCCATGTTGTCAAAATCTGTGGTTTGGCATGCTACTTCTAGGCATTCAAAAACTGCAACTTTAACGATGTGCTAATGTATGATTTTAAATTAAGTATCGTCTGGTTTTAAAAAGTAAGAAGGAAAGAAAAATAACTCTGACATCACAGAACATGATACTGTGTTTTGTATTATTAGAAAGTGTCAATGCACAGAAAATTCCGTTGCTTTTGGGCACAACTCCTCAATGTCACAGACACATATTTGAAAGTCAAATAGAATTATTGTAGTTAGCAAGCAAAAGGAACAATCATTATTTTAAATTTTCATCATACTTACTTAGTACCCAGTCCTGCTAATACTCCTGCACTCATTGAATCAGAACTGAAAATCAAGTGAAAGGAAAGATGTCTCCAGGCTAGGGGCCAGAGTCTTTTATCAGCCACAACATCTACACAATTTTGAATGCTTTTTCTCTTCTGTTTCTGAATATTCTACTCACAAGAATGTGGGATTTATCAGAAAACAGAAAAATACAGTTTAACTCTGCCTGTATTTGTTGAAAAGAGATGAGTGACTTGTGCTGAAATCATCATCCTGTCACCCTTGTACAATATCGTAAAAGAAAAGACTTTTGGATGGGAACCAGGGATAGAAAGTTTCACAGTAAAATGACATTCTTTTTAAATGTAATGAGTGACATCAGGATGTTACAATGATGATAGCTCTGGCTCTGATTCCTTCAGCATCTGTACTACAAAACCATTCACTAAGTGTGGGTGAATCCCTGTGAAGCAGTTTTGTGTCTACATAACAAAAACGCTTCTTCCTTCTCTTCATGGATTTGAAAACAAGTAGTTAAATTTTACTGCTTCAGTACACTCTATCATCATTTGATGAAGCAGCATGGACCAAAATTCCTCTTTTGTCAGAAAATGGTAAAGCATTTTCACAGAATGATGGAATTGTCAGAGATGGGAAGGGACCTCTAGAGATCATCTAGTCCAACTCCCCTGCTAAAGCAGGATTGCCTAGGGCACATTACTCAGGATTGCATCCAGCCAGATGTTGAAAATCTCCAGAGAAGGGCACTCCACAACCTCCTTGGGCAGCCTGTTCCAGTGCTCTGTCACCCTCACCGGAAAGAAGTTTTTCCTCATATCTGAATGGAACTTCCTATGTTCCAGATAGTGCCCATTGCCCCTTGTTCTGGGAACCATTGAAAAGAGTCCGGCTCCATCCTCCTTCAACCCACCCTTTAGATATTTACAAGCATTAATAAGGTCTCCCCTCAGCCATCTCTTCTCCAAGCTAAAAAGTCCCAGATCTCTCAGCCTTTCCTCATGAAAGAGGTGCTCCAATCCCTTGATCATTTTTGTTGCCCTACGCTGGACTCTGTCCAGTAGTTCCCTGTCTCTCTTGAACTGGGGAGCCCGGAACTGGATGCTGTATTCCAGTTGTGGCCTCACCAGTGCAGAGCAGAGGGGTAAAATTACCTCCCTCCACCTACTGGCCACGCTGTTCTCTATGCATCCCAGGATTCCATTGGTCCTCTTGGTGATGAGGTTTTGAGAACCTGCCCACCCTGTGGCCCAAGTCACAGCACGCTTCAGGGGTGTGTGTTGCTGTGCTTGCCCTGCAGATCTCTACCACAGCCCAGGGTAAAGCAGCCAACACTTCCAACCTGTGTTCAGGGACATTATAGCCTTTGGTGCTCATAGACATTCTCACTCGAATTTACATGCTTTTTTGAATGTGGTCTTTCTTTTTCAGCAGCAGTCTTTCTGCATTACTATGTCTGCCTTCCAGCCTGATGAATATGTAAAATTCCAACTAATGAATGTCAAATCAGTCAAATTCAGCTGACAAGGAAAGGTGAAATTGACTCCAGCTCTCACAGGCTAGAGTAGGCCGCTTTTCTAATTAAATCCCTCTTAGACTCCATTTTGTTGGATTAAATTGGATATTAGCTCTACTTTGTTGGATTAAGTGGGATTTAAGTGGTGCACAGGGCTTGTGCTGGGCTAGTGTACAGTGGTCTTAGTTCTTCCCAGGTTCATGCTGGCTAGCTACAGCACTGACCAAAAGTTAAAACAGTTACCACTTCTACATTTCTTAAAGAAAATGAATACCTGAATTTAGATGTGTTGCCACTTATTCTGGAGGGAATTTCCTGCTTTCTTCTGGAGGATGTGGGTTAGGTTGTAGCTTGTTTCAGGTTTTTTCCATTCAGTTTTCATTGTCATTTTCTTCAGTGACTGAGAAGCAGCTATTTGGTTATTACAAAAAATATATCAAAAATTGAATGCTTGCCTGCATGAGGAGACTAGTGGAGGCCCTAACGTCTAGCAGGTCAATTGTAAACAGAAAATGAAGAGCACTCGGAAACAATTTCAGCATCTCTGTGAAGGAGATGCTCCAACTGATAATAAAAGGGACTTGAAATACATCAAAAGCAGAAAGCCAGCCAAGGAGTCAGTCAGATCATCTGATAACACGAGTGTGAAAGGGGCACTTAGGGATGATAGAGCTATGAAAGGAAAGATGGATGAATTCATACCAGCTGAAATCTTACAGGGGTTCTCATCCCTTGCACATTCCTTATAGCAGAGATATAAGAGATATGTAAGAACAAATAGGTATGTTAGATGCTGACAGGTATCTGGGGTGGCAGTCACATAAGATTCATGCAAGAATGCAATTGGAAAATTGCAGAACTTCTTGCCATGGTGCAAAAGCCAGAGGACTGGCAGATTGCAGTGTAATTCCTGCGTGTTGAAAAGGGAATCTTTAGGAGATCCTCTGAACTACAGACTGGTAATCTTGAGTTCCTTTCCTGGTGCTGGAATAGCTGATAAACAGGAATGAGGTTCCTGAGCACCTGGATAAGTGTGGGCTGTTGGGAGAGTCAGCATGTCCTCAGCTGTGTCCTGAGGAAAGAGGATCTGGTGGCCACAGAAGTCTTTGACAAAGTTCCACATTATAACACATTAAAAATACAACATTTACAAGGGATTACAGGACCAGTTTTTATGGCTTGAAAGCTGGTTAAACAATTGAAAGCAAAATGGTCATCATTCAGGATGGAGTAGAGTCAGCAGTACAGTTCTCCGAGAAATCATGCTGGATTTAGTTTTTTCAACATTTTCATCAATGGCACAAGGAAGAGAGTGGAAACAGATCTGTTGCCTCACTTGGCAATACTGAGTGATTAGGAAAGATATTAGCCAATGAACTTTGATGTGTATTAAATGTAAGGTAGTTTAGCTATGTAAAAAAGAAGACTAAACTGTTCCTACAAAATACTGAACAGTCATAGAGATGGAGAAAAATCACAGTAATAGTCTGTTGTTATTAGCTCTATGAGAATAACAGGAATAAAAGCACAAAACTGATGGATGTTGTCAGAAATACAGCATCATTTTTCCTGGTTTTGGAACTGTGGTGTACCTACAGCTTAAGCATTGTGTTCATTTTTGGTTGCTATATTCTCATGAATAATGTACTGGAATTAGACTGTAACACATTTAAATAGGCAAATAATAGCAAGGTGATAGCCCAGGTGTTTTATGAGATGAAAGAGTTGATGCTTCAGATTGGCTGACATGAGCATGGTTAAAGTTCAAAAAATCCTGAAGATGATGGATAAGCTGCATGTGGAGTTCTTGTTCTTAAAAGTCTGTAGTACAACAAAGAGGGCATCCTTGATAAAACTATTACAGAAATTACTTTAAAACATAAAAGTAAGCACTTTAGACAGACGGTCACGATATCCTGTTCATGATACCTCCCTAAACAGTGTCTCTTCTTGCCTTTTTCAAACACAGCAATAGATCATGCATTTGGGGTGGTCTGACCCAGTGGGATGGGGTTTTATGTTCTTATGTCATGGCTAATGAAACAATGTAGTGTAGTTAAGTAAATTCACACAGCTGCACACCACATCATATGCTACAGTAGCATAGTAGAATCCTGTGTTCAGAGAGATGCTGGGAAGGCTAAATACATTTAAGAAAGAAGGCATAGTTATATATACCTAGCTATTTGGGACCAGTAATTGTTACTGCCTTAGTTCTGCTCAGGAAAAAAAATGGGGGACCACATGTATTGGAAGATGTCCCTGCCTACTGCCTTCCAACCTAAACCATTCTATGATTCTTTGACTCTATGATTCTGTGATTCTTTGTCATGGTAAGTCTCAAAACATCTGCTTGATGATAAAGGTATGTTAGTTTTTCAAGCCTTCATTACCCTATGGAGAAACAGTTCTAAATTTAGCAGCAGGTTCCCCAGAAGCATGCCGGTCCACTCAGAATCACGTTTGCTACTGTCTCTTTTGTGGTTGCTCACAAATACTCTGAGTATCTGCTTGAAAGGTGACAGAATAATAATTTTTAACAGATGTGCTGTAAAATGATCACCAATAATTTCATGCAAGGAAAAATCTTGAGCTTTCTATGTAAATAAGTATTTTAACTCACAGGCATATCAAAGTACTTATTTATTACATTATGATCTCACATTAGTAACACTTTAAAAAAGGAGTTAACTGGACTTATTTTATTTTTAAATTTCAGCAATCTTCTGTGAGGAAAATAGATTAGCCTGATTCTCTGGTCTAACTATAAGGCTAAAACTTTCATGATGCCCTAATACTCAAGACTAATTTTAACCAAAATAGGTTTTTCTGGATTTCAAACAATGAGCTTTCAAAAAGCTTTCCCCCGGGGCAGTGGCAGGAAAAATGAAACATGTCTTAGAAAAACAGAAAGTATTGAAAAAAAGGGTTAAAATAAAAGTAAGAAGAATACTTTTGCTAGTTGTAAGTAATGGCCATGATAAAAAGGGGAATTCCATTAGCTGAAAGTCAAAAGAACTTAAGATTTATAGAATTATGATGAAAATATCAAATCTCAAAATAAAATAATGGAAGTGAAGGGACTGACTACCCCATTCAAGTCAGTAAGAGTGTTTCCCATTCACTGCAACAGGAGCAGATTCAATTCCCTGAAAACTTCTGTTATCAATTACTTGAAACAATCTAATATTTCCCAGGGTCAAGAAGAATTTACTGTGAAAGAAATCCTTGAACCTAAAGAAGTGTATGTCATGGCTATCATGCTAAATGGTACCGACCCACACAGCACAATGGAGCCTCTTAGTACCACCACAGAAAAGGAGGACTTGCTTTGCATTGGGAGCTGCTTCTAATTTTCTGGGGGAAAAGCTTGCTTTGAAGTATTGTAAGCTTGACATTTTTGGCAGGTCACTTGAGGAAGTGCTGGTATGCATTTAAGTGTCTCATGCATCTACTCACTGGTACTCTGTTAGCTTTAATAAGCACACATGTATCTATCAAAATAGACCTTGAACTTGAAAACTTAAGCTAGGCACTTACAGAAACATGTCCTGTCTGCTCTGCCACTTCTAAACAATCTTTTATCATTGGTAGATGATATAAGTGAGCCTGACACCAAACAGGGGTCAGATACAGTTTCAGGAAACTGTCGTATCCTTCTTCACATCATTAATAATAGAAGGAGCGTGCACAGCCAGGAAGCAGAAGCTGGGGCTGGTTTTGTTATTACACTACAGGACAGAAACATGGACTTCTCTGTTTTGCCAAACAACAACCATCCTGATAAATTCCTGCAACTAGAGGTGAAGTCTTTAGTGAAAAACTCTGCCTTTCTGCAAGCCAGCCGGGCAAAACTCCCAGAAGCAGCTTTACCTGGAGTGCAGCGGTGGCACAACAGAGTCTATTTACAGGTAAGGTGTAAAAGAAGCTGACGTTTTTTTCTGATTTTTCTAAGGTGTTTTGGGGATCAGGAGACAAAAGACATGAGGCTGAGACTTCTGCTGTGGATCCAGCTTCCTGCATCTCTGAATCTCCATCATAAATACCCCTCTAATTTTTTCAGTTAGGATCAGGCTCTAAGAGGACACTCTCTCTTTAAGGCAATCCACTGACTTTATTTCAGTACATTAGACTTTCTACTGCTTGTTGTAACATTTTCATAGCATTTCCCAGAAAGTCTACTGATGTCAAATACTGATTAAGGGTTCTAAAGGGGAGAATTAGAGGACTGTCTCTGAAGAAATAAAAAAAAACTACCCAGACTTAAATCTGAAAGCCATATCATATCCCTCAAACTCAATGAAAAGGCATATTAGAGAGAGTACTAGATATTCTTGCTATGAAAAGACATATTAGAGAGAGTACTAGATATTCTTGCTAGTGTTTCACAAATTTATCTATGTCTACATAGTTCACTGAATCCTCCTCTTTATTTTGCCTTGTTTTTCTCATTCTACTTTGACCTTCCTTTTTTCCTGACAGACAGCTGTTGAAAGTGTGAAACACACTGCCTGTATTAGTCCAGGTTATTATAGAGGGGTAGCAGCAGTTTCTTGGGAAAAAATGTAAATGTGCACTGCCTAG
>VXBJ01000115.1:195375-207577 GCA_013400055.1 Nycticryphes semicollaris | reverse complement strand
GGTCTATAAAAGCGGGACAGACTGTTCTTAGTGAAAAAGAAGTTACAGACCATAACAGCTTTCTTGCCTATGAGCTCTATGTAGATCAAACACAGTTATTTGTTTGCAGCATTGAGCATTTTTCGTATTGTTAAGTGAGTATTTCATCAGCACATTTCAACTACAGTTTCTCAGAGTTCTTCATAACTATTGCTGCTTTGAGCATTTGCTGTTCCCTGGTTCCATTCAGTGAATAGTAATACAAATTGTCTCCTAGTAGCTCTGTTTTGATTTATTCCACCCTCATTCACACTGGCTTCTCAGATACGGTGTATATCATATAAATATTGTAAAATATATAACATGTTTGCAATACTTTCACCTTTCTTTGAACATTTGCTTTATGAAGATGAATCAAAACATGGAAGTCTGTGGAAACTCTTGGGAGATGTTTTGAATCTTAAAAGAAAAAATACGTAGTTTTTGCTAGAACTATTACTGGCAGGCATATTTATGTTATCTAATGTCCTTCTTTGTCTCTGCTTTTATTTATAGAAGCATGCATATATACATATGTTTCATGCACCTTCTTCAGATTTCTCTGTATTATTTTTTGGACCTAAACATATTTTTGTGCATGTATCTGCACTGATCTTCTGTCCTTCCTCTTCCCTCACTAGTCTCTAGCATATCTCTACTGCAGAATTTTCACAGCCAAGTGTTTTCCTGCCCTGAAGTGTGTTCTCTCAATTAGCGTAGCATTTCAATTTCTGCTCTCAAAAACTTCTGCAAACCATCTTCTACCTCAAATTCCCATATAATTCTCATGGTAAAAGCCTCTTTCCCCTCACATCCTGTTCCCTCTCTACCTCTCCTCCAGGCTACTAGAGTCTCCTGTTCTCACGCCCATGAAAAGGAAGGCACTCTGGACGGAAGGAGCAAAAAGTTTTGCCACAAAGCACTCTTTATGAACAAATTTTGCATCATGCCATCTATTCCAAGTTTTGGAGCATTTTATTTAAAACAGCTTTAGAAATTACTGTCAAGTCACATTCTTTTCACAACATTTTAGCCTAGGGAGACCAGGCATCCCCTGGTGAGACAGTTCGCGTTCTTCAACAGAATGAACAAAAAGTTCAACTATCTAGTGAGCCTGAGGGAAGCATCATTAAAGTCATTGANCAGTCAGAAAGAAATGACAGTTAAAAACACCAGCTCAGCTGAAATCTGGCCAGTACAATCTGGAGGGCTTCAGTGACAGCTGCAACTGCAATGCAAGGAGTAATATTATCAGGGGATATGTTAAGGCTAAGGAATGATATGTAAAAATTATGAACTAATAGAGGGACTGCAAGGGCACTGAGGATCCACCCACCTCCTAATGTTAATTATTGATGGGAAACATGCTTAGTCACTTGTGCACAATTTAGTGATAAGAATGCCAACATGATGCTTCCTCCTAGGGTTTCTTAGACAAAAGCTGTTGGTTTTGCTTCTCCCTCTTTCCTTTCTGAAAGAAACCAGTCCTCCTACTTCCTTTTACACCTGCCTGCCCCAGACCAACTCACACGTGTCTGTGTGTCTGCACAGACACTGAGGCATAAAGTAGGTGATGAAATGTAGCAGCTGGCTTCCACTGGAAGCAGATTCACCACCCCATGAAGAGGGCAGAAAATTACTCAAGCAGAAGAAACTAAGAGTTTGCCATCAGCTTAGGCACCTGAACTGGTTGATGTGGGATATGAGCAGCTCCAGAGCCAGTGTGCAGGTGGAGGTGGGATCCCCTGGGCTCCCAAGAGAAAGGTGGAAGAAGTGTGCTGCTGAAGTCCATCCAGCCCATGCCACCTTAATGGCTGAAAATCTCAATATAAGTGAAGTAGCCTGGAAAAAATATCCTTTCATGGAAGGCAATTTCTTAATTTGCATTGTGATGCTTCTGTAGAAGCAGTCCTGAGACACTGGAGAGGTGGTAATGTAAGGCAAAGGCTCTGCCAGAAGTAGGCATCTTGGGACACTGATACACTGCTGGAACTAGAGATTGGTGACAGATTAATTCAAAGTCTCAGTGACAGAAGGCTGTGGTGAACCAAAACATTGAACAGCTTGAATTGGAGAGTCTGGTTGCATTCCTGCATGCAATTGCAGATTGAAAAATATGGTAACTACCATGTTACTAGCTCTGAAGAGAATCTTACTGCTGTGTTAAGCAGCAGCTTGTAAATTCTCCAAAAATGGGATCCCACCAGGGTTGCTTGTCCTCCTCTGTTGACACCTCTGTGTTCTAAATGGTCTGATCTAATGACTGTTGTTGCTGAGAGACTGCTCAGATATTTGATTACCTTTGAGTTCTGGCAGTGCCCCAATTAAGGACTCTCCCTCAAACGAAGGGCCTCTTTGACATCCTGACATGAGTCTAGCATTCAACAGTGTGAAAAAAACTAAGAACCACATCCCTGCTGTTAGAGGTGCAGCTCCAGTCAAGGCAGACCTTTACACAGAATTACTCCTTTGCCTCATGCTGCTTTGTTCTTACAGTTCTGCTTCTGCATCATTTGCCCGTTGCTTTCACGAGAACTGCATCTTCTACCACAGTAGCACCATTTTGCTAAACCTAAGGCTTTCTTTCAGCAGGCATTGTAATGCCCATTCACATTTGTGAAAGACTTTAATGTTCAGATTGTACCCACGTGCTTTGCCCAGAAGAAAGAAATCTGCATAGACTGAACAGCCAGGCTCCCTTACTGCACTGTAGACGCTTACCAGAACAAGAAAAATTGTTTCATGTGCAATTTTAAAAATTATTCTATTTTATTACAAATTATAACTCTGCAATGGGTTGCTCTTATAGGTAAATGAAGATGAAAGCCAACTTCTGATCTAACTTGTGCCTTACAGAGAGAAAAGAGAAGTGTCACTGAGCTGCCGGGCTTAGACTCAAAAGGGGTCAGTCAAGAAATGATAGACAAAGCCCTTGGAAAACACATTACACCCATCACCTTGAAATCCACAATCAAAAGCAACCCCTTGTATAGTGATATCCAGGTGGATGACACGTGGGAGGAGAAGAAAAAGACCCCTTCCTGGACGGTGCAAGACTATGACAGGCACTCACTGCACTCCAACTTGGCCAGCCACATGAAGGTAACACGCCATTTCACTGCATTTGTGCAAAGTGAATTTCTATGAGCTGTGTGCACGTGTGTGCATGAATCACTGTGCAGCACACTTGGTTCCTTTGGTGGACTTCCAGAAGTAAATAAGGACATATTTTCCAGTACAGACATGGCACTAAAATGAGTCTGATCTGGGAAAGAATGGTTTGGCTCCAAGAACTTCAGTTCTGCAGAACACCACCACTGTGGCGAGAGAAAATCTGAAACTGCAATACCCCATGACCCAGCTTCCCTATTTATGGAAAGAAAAAGTATAAACAGGGCATTTAAATACTACATGCCCACTTTAGTAACTGCTCATAACATCATTCTCTTATCAAATAATACACGTTTTTTCAGCCTCCTTGAATCTATGCAGGATCCTGCCTGCCTGTGGGTTAGAACAAATCACTTTTAGGGTTACTTTTCTGAGGTTTTATCTGTTGTGGTTTGGTTTTTTTTTGTTTTTTTTTTTTTTTTTTTTGGAAAGGGACTTGGATCTGTGTTTATAAAGTGACATATCTTCTTGAGAAGACAACATGGTTTCTTTCGGGTTTTTTAATCACATTGCAATTGCTGGTGTCCTACATTTGGTTCCTGACTGAAAAGCATGGTTTTAATTTTCCCCAGTGGAACTTCTGCAGCATCTGGCAAGTAGCTCAACCTATGTTCAAGTGAAAGTCTCTTGCATTTGTGTTGTGATGCCTTAAATTCATTAATCACTATCTGATGATAGCCAAAATACTTCTGGCTATGTTCTAATGACTTTATGTACAAGAGAGAGGAACCAAATTAATATTCTTATTTTTCTTTTAGGAAAATCCTAATGATCTACGGTTCTGGATGGGAGATATTTATACTCCTGGGTATGATACCTTGTTAAAAAAGAAAGAGAGAGAAAAAAAGCATTCCAAATGTTGCCGAATCATCCTGCTTATGGTACTAGCTGTTTGCATCCTGATTACCATAGTCACTCTCAGCGTTTCACTTACTTAGTACAGCCAAATGATGTTGACGGGAATTTTTTCAATAAATATTTTATTAAGTTATTCCCCTCCCTTGTTTTATTTGAATTCCAATTTTTTGTCACAAATACATTTTGTTTGACATCACTATTTTACAATGTTCCTGTGTACCATAAGGAATTGATCCTGAAAAGAGACAAATACTCTAAGCACAGCAGAATGTCTCCTTGTGGGTATAATTGAAAAAAAAAAAAAGTATAAATATGCTACTTTTCTTAGTGCTGCCTTCTTTGTACTAGTTTGTGGTATGGTACATATAGTATGTAGAGACAACCAGCTGACCATTTTGATAACCACCTACCATCCTGTTCATCCTTTTATGATTAGCTATTACTGGAATTCCCAAAGAATTCCAAAATGAAAATTTAAGCATTATTTAGTGACTGAATGCATTGCTGCAATGATGCAGCACTTAATAAAATGTCAGCCTAAATGCTTAGCTGTTTCTTATACTTCTTCTGAGAAGAAAACCAGAAAATAGACCACTGAGCTTCCATCAAAATAATTCCTTGAGACAGAGATTCTTCATCCCTGTGTCATGTTCTTTGAACATGTAGCATCTCTGTCACCCCAAAAAATGGAGTGCCAATATTTTTTTAATCTGACATGTCAAAAACCGGAGCAAAATTAGTGGATTATTAGAGTATAAACTGGAATTAGAATACACCTCAACATTATATAGCCGTTCTGTGAAAAAGGGTCTTTGTAAATGAAAGACCAAAATTAAATGTTAAGAGCACTCAGGATAATTAAGTTCCTACATGTCAGAATAATTCAGAATGAAAACATAAGAAAAAATGACAAAATAGGAAGTAAGTGAAGAGAGAAAGAAGAACCTATATTATTTCTTTTGTTTCTGAAAAATTCTCTGAGTGATGCAAAGCTTTTATATTTCTATAGTAGGGCAAGAGCCTGTGAATACTATTGAGATGGGGTTCTCCCAAAATCACACAAGAGAAATGCACAGCTGCACCAAAGCTGGAAAGTTGGGGTTATACCAGATCTACCTCTTTTCACACAAAAAATTATTTGAAGTACGGTAGAAAGTGTGTATTTCTCCTTCTGAATTCTAGCATGTGCCCTATTTATAGCAGCTTTGCAGTGCTTTAACTCAGGTCAGGATGGATTCATCTTCAGGTAGAGTGTGACAGTAAGATAAGTGTGTTTAATTCCTTCCTTCCTCACCTGGTTCATGTTTGCATCTCAGTTGTGATTAATTACTCAGACCCTAGTCTAGCTTGTACTGTAATTGTTTCAAAGATCCAAGCTAAAAAAGTTTATTGCTTTAATCTGATGAGCAGCCAACAGCCAAAGTGTAGCAGCATTTTCATGCATTTGGCATAAAATTAGTACCCCTATTACAAAATTGAACACTGCTGTAAATGTACCAGGAACTCAGTCTCCTGGCTTGGTGCAGTTTCAGTATGAACGGGTGTTCTCGTCTGAAAGATCAGGTCCATTCAGTTTATGAAAGTAAGAACTTGGGAGCATTTTACAAGACTAAAAGCCGACATTACGAAGTAATTATTCACATTAAAGCAACAATACTTAACTGGTTTTTTCCAGCCCAAGTACATTTGCTTTAAGTGTATTGCATACAATGCAGAGACATATTTTTGTAAATTACTGAGGCCTGCAGGCGGGAAGCCTGAAAGCAAAGGACTCAGTAATTTCCAGGAAAACAGCCAATAATGTGAGTTTCTTAACTGCATTGCTCTCTGAGGGTTTAGAAGTAGGGATAAAATCGTTTTCTCCACAAGCCCATTACTGGCGCTTTCACTCTGGTTTTGCTACTGCCATCTAGCGGAGNAAGAGCCATCACATAACATTTATCAGCTAGGCTCAGTACTGGAGTTTGGAGAACAGAATGTTTAGTGTCTTCCAAAAGTGCTTTTAAAACTGGACGAATAAAACAACTCTGCTAGGTAACGATGTCAAAAAGGGACATAACGGCATTTTTTCCACATTAAGTAATCTCTCAGATCTGTGTTCATCGGTTTTGTCCTGGCCTAAGAGAATGCTTACACATACACTTTATTTTACTTCATTAGGATTTTAGCAGGTGCTAAGAAAGTACTTACATTTGCATCAGGACAGAAACAAATCTTGACATTGGTTTAAATCAAAATATAAATACAGTGTCCATGAACTGAGTTCTCATGGCATTTACTTTTAGCCTGTGAAGTCGCTGAATATGGGCTCCTGCTTGACTTTGGCGCTCCAACAGCCACAATCAGGGGAAATTGCAGCCACTGCTCTACTTCAGAGTGGTAGAGAGGTGGACCATGGAAAGGATCTTACAGGGCTTGTTGCTTTAGCAGGGTATGAGCTTTCACATTTTCCAGCTTGATTTTTTTTCTTCTGCCAATGCAGTCATTGACCAAGACAAGGCCTAAAAGAGGAAAAGGAGAGGGAAAGAGACAGTTTTGAGTCAAAATCAGGATTTGACAAAGGAAATTGCAATATGAGTTCCGAGATGTCATGTACTATAAATGTCTCTGGGCAGGACAGAAGTTACTCATTCAGTTATGATGTGGTGTGTAAGTGCTGAATTAATGTTTAGTCAAACAATAAAGAACTGTAACAGCAGAATGGGTGTGGATGCTAAACATCTCTGCTATCCATCACATAGGAAGCTCCCCACAATTTGTCCTACCCAAGGTGAGAGTCCCACCGGTTATTTCATTCAGAGGTGCTTTGACTACAGAATCTTCTCTAAAGACCTGGCTCTGGGTGGTTACATTCTTGTACATGGAATAATTCACTGAAATACGAATTTGCAGGGATAGTCTAATGAACTAATCAGCCAGCCTTCCAGCCCAACTAATAACGATGTTCCTGTCAACTATTTTCTCATGTGATTTTACTGGTTACAAAATGCTTCTAGATTTAAAAAGCTAGAGCAGCAGTTACCAGCCATAACAAGCGATAGGTGTAACATAAGGTGTACCATCTCTTTTTGTTGCAAAAGATATCTTTTAAAAGTTTTTAGCACACAGTATTTTAGGTGGATTACACTTCTTCGGTTTAACAGCAGGACTTTCTTCCTATATAGTTTCCTTCATAAAAAGAGCTATTTTCACTATATTATTACGGCTTTTTTAGGATTTCCTAGAAAACTGTACCTCGTGAACAAATCCAGAGCACTTCTATGGATTAGACACAGTTCTGTGGTGACCTTACCTGTACAGCTGTTACCTGATTATTTCCATAGTGTAGTAATGCATTAATAAATACAGGCGAGACTGTTGTGTCTGTGATCTCTTGTTTATATTGAAAGGCTTTCCCTGTTGCAACTCTTATCTCCCATGCCGTTGGTTCATACTCAAGCCACTGCTACATGCAGGCTCAGGGTACCTGGATTCATGGGTAAGAACATGACCCGTACCATGGTTCAACTCATTTCTCAGCATCCTGGCGACGATGAGAACTGTAACCAAGAACTGTAAGTCAAGTTTGACAGACTTGTGCCCATTTCTAGTCTGTTGGCTGGAAGGAGAACTACTGAACAATCGCTTAAAGAAGAATAAATCTCTCAATGAAATTCTTGTCTGCAAGTCAATGAATCTAAGTCTGTGAAAGACTTAACTTGCAAGATTCAAGATTTGGGGGGCGTCTTTCCCTCTTGCCCTTTCCCTTTCCTTCTTCTGTTTTCCCTCTTCTTCCCTTCCCTCTCTCCCTTCCTTTTTTTTCTTCACTTTTTCTCTTTTATCCTCTACTCTCCTTTTCCAGTTCCAATTATTTGCCATCTTTCATTTATGTTCCTTAGCTTTGGGATATGTGTTTCTAACAGGTACACAATCTATGCCATTAAGATAGGTGCAAACCATAAGCTTACTAAGCTAAATCTTGAAAATGGCCAGCTGCCTATATTTGCAGGTGCTCAGCTTCTCTGGACATGTCCAACTGTAAACAAGAATGGGTGATGGTTGCAGCTATCCATACAATAGCTGCAATGATATGCAATCATCACAGGACTGCCCCTTGAAGGGTACTTCACAAACACAATTCAGGCAGATTTCTCCTGGAGAATGGGTGTAGTTCAAGTTTGAACTGAGGTGGAGTGTGATTGCACATGTGTTTTAGGTAAAGAGTTTTTGACCAGTGTGACACTGACTTCTCTGCTTTTGCAGCTACCTGTCAGTGGACTTCTGCCTGGGAGCAGTCAGTCTGGTCAGTGGTGATGGTGCATCCTGACAGGCAACCCCTCCGCCTCATGGAGGGACTTGTTAGGGTTTTCTAATCCTGGAAGCTGACTTTGTGAATCTCTCCAGCTGGACACACTTTGCAATGATTCTGGTAGTGCTCTAATGCTGACCACGATATGCTGGATCCAAGAGTCAGAATATTCAATAATGAATTACTTTCTTTCCTCACCAGATCTGATATGATTCACCTAGCTGTGGAAAATAAGTGCTGGACACTCCCTCCTGTGATGCATTATGCTCTATTAAGGCCACTCAGCAACATAGTTCTTGCGCACAGTTATATTTTCAGTGCATTACTGAAACAAACTGGCACACGGTTCTTGTGCTGCGCTGAGAGAGAGGAAAAGTTAATTCATAGTAGTACGACATGCTGTATTTTCAGGAGAACATGCAAATCCTAAGTCAATGTGCGTTATTTTTTCCACTTACATTTTCAGCTTCACAGACAACCCAGCGCATGAACCAGCCTTCCTAAAAGGGCTTGTTTCCCTCTGGGGTTTCCAGTGTGCCGACTGTGCTCCTCTTGGAAATTCTCCAAAAAACCACTTTCAGCTCAGAAGCCAATTTGCTGCAGCTGCTGCAGTAATTGACACTCTTGTAGCTGTAAGTGAGTTCATCTGTGGGGATTTTTGCTGTGTGTGGTAAGGTTAGTCTTGTTGGAGGTAAGGAAGAAGGTGGGGGGGAGTTTTATGAAAGCACACAGTTGTACTACACACAGCACAAACCTACTGGTTATCAGCTTTATTTACTTCAAAGTTGGTGGATTTCTCTTTTTTAATCCCTGCAGGATGTGGTATGTGAAGCAAATGTTCAGCCTTTAAAGGTTCTTATCTCCAGGCACAACTGAGTAACGAAAACATAGAGTATAAATGTACATGGTGGAGCAGTATTTTGTGTTGAGCTGTTTGGGTCCCTGTCTTCTAAATAGCTTGGTGCTTCCTCAGAAGGGGAAGTGATAAAGATAGTGAAGATGTCAATGGATGGTTTCGTTGTAGAAAAAGCAAATAGTATTCTGTGTGTGACTGGCTAGCGCTGTTAGTAGTAAATTGCTAAGAGAAAGACTGTATGTCTTATAAAAGTAGCTGTTAGGGTAAAATAAGCACTGGGCCTGCAATCTTTAAATTTGCATCAGATCCCTGTTTTTTAATGAGCAATGTCATACATGTNAAATAAAATAAAATAAAATAACTAATTGAAGAATATGCAAGTTGGTTTTATAAAGTAATTGACTGTAACTGCTATGCATTATAATTGCTGGGTTAAATTCTAATTTACATCCACCTTTTTCTTCCTGAAAATCATAACACACCAAACAAAGGAATANATGGATGGTTTCGTTGTAGAAAAAGCAAATAGTATTCTGTGTGTGACTGGCTAGCGCTGTTAGTAGTAAATTGCTAAGAGAAAGACTGTATGTCTTATAAAAGTAGCTGTTAGGGTAAAATAAGCACTGGGCCTGCAATCTTTAAATTTGCATCAGATCCCTGTTTTTTAATGAGCAATGTCATACATGTTGTCTCATCTCAATGAGAAGTGAGCTGAACCAAGTATTAGTACATTGGCATGCAGGTAATCTACATGATCAGGTGCCAAAAGTGCTGTTTCTTTTTAATATTTTTAAGGCTGTTTCTTAATAATAAGTATGCTGGATTTCAGAATAATTTCTGTCCAGCATGTGGTGAAAATATCAAAACAGGAATCAGAAAGCTCTATTTTGCTCTGAAATGGTCTAAAGGTATGAGAAGTTACTGTAACTTCACTGCCCCCCTTAAAAAAAACTCCTGAGTTGCCTGAGATACTAAGTTACCATATAGCACAGTTTTCAGTACAGTATAACATGAGATAAATTTTTATGCAGTCACATAACTGGTTTGTCCAGTGTGTGGATTTAGGGGAAAGCTTCACCTTGTGTCTGGGCTTCTCAGCTTGCAGTGCTTTTTCCAATGTAGTTTGGCTATACATGCATATGTATATCTATATACATGTAGGTATGTGTACATACTTGAATGTGTGCATGTATACATACATATGTATGATAGATAGACACTTAGGGGGAAGGGTGGGCTGTATACACACTTGAAAAAAACATGGGTCCTGTGAAGCTGTTACCTCATAAAGCACGGGTGGTGAGGCTTTTCCCAGCATCCAAAGCAGAAAGCCTCCAATGTCAAGAAAAAATTTGCTTAAGAAGCTCTTAAACAATAATTAGGGTATACTAAGACAGACAAGACTCAGAGCACAGTAGTTGTGAAACTGATGGAATTAGTACCTTGTTACGCATCGCAAACAACTGCTGGTACCCTTTCTTTGAGGAAGGTTGGAGATCAAGCAGGAAGGGAAAGCAACAAGAGTGCCAGCCAGCTGGAGACCATCACATGACTTCAGTTTTCTTGCTCTGAATCTCTGCTGAACATCCCTTTTCCAGTGGTAAGCCCAATTAGGAACAGAGACGCAAGGAAGTGGCCTTTTGAGACATTGTGCTGTGTAACTCATAGGCAGCTGGAAGTGAATCTGTGAGTTGTACAGAGGTCTGTGAAGCTGCATTTCCTATGCAGTGGTGAGTCAGGGCTGCCCAGGACACGCAGAGGTACAGGCAATCTGCCTGTTGGATGGGTGGCTCAGACAAGGAGGTAGGCACCTGGGTGCTGCAGTAGAATCCATTTGAGGAAGCTGTTTATCAATGAGATGATGAGGAAGGCATCCATTATAAAGTTGTACAAACTAAAAAGAGTTACATTCTTAAGAGCACAGTGTATATACTAAACTTGATTGACAAATACTAGCGCCCAGGATGCTTTCCCTGCCTATTTCCCACCTCTATTAGGAGTTACTCTTCTAGCTATGCCTTTAAAACTTGATAATGACTTGGGATGTGTTTTGAGGATTCTTCCTAATGAATCAGAATAATGTCCTTCTCATAAAAATGTTCAGTGGTTTGGGAGTTTATGTTTTCTTTCATACATGACATTCAGAGAGGATGTTGGGATGCTCAGGAAGTTCTTTATAACTTCAACAGAGCTGTTGTTAGATAAATTGTCCTTTTACAGCATAGTTACAGATTTCTTCTCAAGTTTCTTTTCTGGCACAAAGTGAGCTTCAGCCTTACCGGTCTATCATGGGTGCATCTGAATATGCCAGCAGTATATTTGGTTACTTGCCAAAGTTAAAGTTACAGAGCCAGTTACATCCACAGCTTGCTTCCAGCACAAGCCAGTTTGCATTCATCCTGCACATATGCAGTAGGCAAGTTTGGCAAGCACACTCAAGCCTCAAAATCCTTCAGTATATTTTTGCAGTTGTAGTTGAACAAACCACAAAATAAATGAAAACAGTAGACTCTGCAACATGATGCTCTTGGGGGCAGTATACAGGTGACTAGGTGCTGTTAAGCTGCTCTCTGGGGGTGCTTTGAGAAGCAGGGAGTTGGGATTCCTTGGGAGTCAGTGGCTCTGGCTCTTACTAAATCCTCACCCAGAGCGTAGGTGAGCAGATTCTGCTCCTGAGCAATTGTAGGATTGTGACAGGAGCTGAAAGCTGCCTGGCAAGAAGACTCTGCCTTAATTGTCACTGTGCTGATTCTGACAAGAAAGCAGTAGGTGTTTGTTTATTTTTCTTTTTTCTTTCTTACACTCTGTAAAAGGTGAATCATTTTGACTGGTCTTGCATGCATCAATTCATGCATGCAGTAACACTAAAGCATGAAATTACTTACTATCTGCTCCAGAAAAATAAAATTAAGACTTTCTGAGTAATTCAACATAATAGTCATAAACAAAGATTTGCTCTGCTTTAATTATGCTGGCGGAATATGCCAAAAACCTTCATACTCACAGTGGTT
>VXBJ01000115.1:175431-195353 GCA_013400055.1 Nycticryphes semicollaris | reverse complement strand
TCCCTTGATAAAAATGGCAGCAAACTAGGGAACATATGTATTATTGCTATTGTATTGTATAGTTTCTTAAAGCTTTCCCTCAAAGCATCGTTTAATGCTTTTTTGGGTAGTAATATCAGAAGTACCAGGAAGAAATATGCTAATCTCTAATTTCAGAGGGCTGATCTTTGATTTTATCTTTCCAAGCTTTACATGGAAACCAAACAAAACGTACAAAAACTCAACAAAATAATTTATCCTTGTTATTTTGAATTAACTTTTTTTTGGTATGAAATGCACCCTGAAAAAAACTTACCTCTAACAAAACCTTCAAACACAAAACAAATCCTTTTCTCCTAAAACATCAGGACGTTGCATACCGTGACCAAAAGTTTCAAAAAACCCGAACTTATTTGTAGCTTTCTTTTTGGAGACTGCTGTTAGAGTATATTATCTCAGGCACTGAGTTCCTGACCTAGACAAGGGAAATGGCAGGCAAGGAAGATAGCTTTTTGGGAAGAATTCTTTGTCGCTTCTGTACTAGTGCAAATGCTTGCCAGAAATGAGCATAAGCATGTTATATTGCACGGGCTCAGAGAGCAATGTGTACAGCACTTACAGGGCAGAAAATCACTTCCTCTGGCAGGGCATTAGGGCCGCCGTATAGAAACCTCAATGGGAGTCTTCAGAAAAATTCATCCAAATTCAGAATAGTGTAGAAGTACTATAGAGGTGCCCAGTAGAACTAGAAAGAGAAACCGAGGTCCCTTTAGCTTTGAGAGTGAGCAGATGGGAGCTCGTGAGCAGAAGTAAGGTGGAGGGCTTCTGAAATGAAAACGTCAGTGCAGACTCTTAGTTTTCAATGTCAGTCTCAGCATAGGACCTGAAAAGAGCTGAATGGAGTAACAGAATTTGTACTAAGATCTTGAATTCCCCCTGCTCAAATAGAATTTTTGAGTGACTGAACCTGAATTATCTTTGAGGTAAACTGATAAATGTTTGAATACTGAAATTACAGTGGTCCTGTTCCATTCTCTTAGCATTTCACCAAACTCTGTTTTGAGATAACTTGTGGGTTTACAGCTGCTTCCCAGTTCTCCAGGCATCCAAAGATGAAGCTTTGAGGTTTCAGCAGACCTCAGCAACACCTAGCTTCTGTAAGGATGTAACTCTGGCATCTTCCTTTCCTATTCTAAAGTGAATTCTTAAGTTTTTGGTGCTGATACATACTGCATTAGCAGAGAGATCACAAATAAACTCTTCAGTAAAAAATAATGAAAATGGTAAATATGATGGCATTTTAAAAGACACAGATGTAATGAGTGCTTGCATGCATACCCACTGGCCTGCACAGCATCATTGCCTTCCTGACACATACTTTCTGTATGCCTACAGGGTAAGTTCTTGTTAGCTCTGATACCTGTGGTTATCTTGCACCCTTTTGGTGCCTGGATGCTTGATGACATTTTCATCCTTGTCTTCAGTAATTTGGCTTATTTTTCACTGTATGCTTTTTTTCTGTATGCTTCTTTCTTTTATTTAAGGCAATAAGGAAATGCACAATTAAGTCAGGTTGGTCTGTTATTGTACATAACAGTGAGTGCACAGGAACTGAGCATAACAGGAAAATTCTTTCTCTCAGCCCTGCAATTGTTGCTTTGAGGAACTACTTCTGCACTTCCTTTACCTCCTAGGGGGGTTTTGCTTGACAGTGCTCCGAGCTTACTCAATCCTGCCAATTCTGTAATGCATCTCTCTGCTGAAAACAGGTGCCAGTGTGGGGACCCTCTTCTGATGCAAAAATAAGAACAATCTCCATGCTAACGTCAGCTTCATTGAAAGGGAATCTCTTTTCCTTACATTGGATCAGGCAGCTAGTGTTTAAGCATAAAGCAACATGCTGAGCACTCATCAGTGTGAAGAGGCATTTAATATAACTGAAAACAGAAGAGACAGAAGAGATGAATCAGTAACTCTATTGAAGGTGATGATATGACTCTTCCTCCTATCCCAGGATTAAAAGAGAGAAGATGAATAAATGAGAGAGAATGGCAAATCTTAAATCTTTAATAGAATCTACAATTTCCTGTCTGACAGTGCAAAAGGCAGATGAGGAATCCTCTGCCTCCCCTCTGCTCAGGAAATCACACTTTGGGAAAAAGCAGAGTATGAGATGAGTTGAGGTTAGTACCTCACAACAGGAACACTGTCCTCTAGAAAATTCTCTTCCCCAGCAAATAAACTGTGTAATCTTATGTTGTTTGGGGAATGCTACTCACAAGGTAGTAGCAGGGTTCTTGATGTGTCCTCCATTAGTCTAAGGAAAAGTACTTATGAGCTATACTTAGTGATTTAAGTATCAGTTGTTTTAGCATGTTAATCACCTTTATTACAGTGGCAGCAGTTAAAAGCTGCAAATGACAGAGCATGGTTTATTGGATGTGGTCTTAGATTGCACTAGCTGCTGAATAGCTGACATCTGGTTAAAATATTGTTAAAAGAGAAAAAGGTTACTAGTTGACAAATATAAGCTCTAGCCTTGAAATTCCTAGTAGTGGTTACCTGAATAAAAGAAGCCAGAAATAATTATTAGACACAGCAAGGGCAAAGGAATTCTGACTCCTTGCTTATTTACTATTACAGGTGAAATAAAGACAAATATAGCTAATACTAAACTTTATAAAAATATCTTCAGGTAATGATATAAAGCGTTGTTTACTCTCCACATCCCAGGAATATGGAGGAAAGGGTTGTCTCCCCACTTGAATATTTTCTCCTTATACTGCACAGCTATGCCTTCAAGTGTTTCTCCAGTCTTACAGAATTTGAATGGTTGGTTGTTGGCTTCCCCTCCCCCACCCTTGCTTTTTGAAAGATTGATCAAGGAAAGCGATGGAGAGTAAGCTTTGACAGCCATTGAAATTAGACTGGTCAGTATAGCCAAGATGAGCAATGCATTCCCTCATGCAGACTCCGTGTGGCTGTTTCCTTTTGGGTGGCGAGATGATACCCATCTGTGTCACTCCTGAAGTGCCCTGGTCCCAGCTGTCTGGAAAGAGCTCTACATAAAGGAAGTGATGGAACAATTTATGTGAGGAATAGGTCGTTGGTGTGTTAATTAAGAGAAATTTGTAATTTATCCTTCTTGCCACAGGGGAACATTTCTGCCTTTGTCCACAGGGCACTCAGCAGACCTTCACAGCCCCCTGCTGCTGTCACTGCCACATCTACTGTAGCAGCTTAGAGGTACAACATACCACATGGTGTATAAGAGGAGTTTTAATAATGGTACAGTATGGTAATTAATTCATCACCATAGCCAAAGGCTACAAGGCTACAGTTTAACTTAGCACAAACCAGAAAGTTTAGGAGCCATTTGAATTTTCTAGCCTACATGATAAGTCAGGATGCTCGCAGGAAAATATGAAAAACTATGCTCATTGCCTTCTTTTTGTGGACTCTCAGTGCTGCCTGTTTCGCCTAAAATAACACCTCAACATTGTGCCTCAAGCAGAGCAGTTCAAACAGACTGGTTTACTCTGAGACAACTTAGTGTCCCAGTCAGAACTGGGATTTAAGTGATTTAAGTGCTATTTAATGCTATTTAGGTGGAGCTCTGAAGGGTTGTCACCAAGGTATGCAGGGAAGAGCTAAGCCAAATGCTTTAATGGGGCATGGAGGGCAATGGACTTGCTCGGTAGAAATGAAATGAAAATGTATCAGGACCAGCCTACTGTCATGATCTTTGCATCTTCCAGCCTGGAAGAAGAGGATCCCATGCAGGACAGAAGCCAGCGGTAGCACATCTGTGGCGTGAGCCATCCTGCTGGGGGAAAATGTTCCAGGACAGCAATTGCAGCTGAGTGCATGCAGGCAGCCAGCAGCCGTGATCATCAGGAACACAGCAGAAAATCTGGATTTTTCCACCACCCCATAAAGAACAGAACTTTATTCAGTCTCTTGTGCCTGCTAGCTAACAGTTCACCCTGTGAGGAAAAAATAAACAAAATAAATAAAGTTGTTGTATTAATGATGGCATTCATACAGCCCTTTCCTTACACTGAAATAAAAGGGCAGTTTGACCACACACCAACTCTCGAAACCCCAGATTTTATTTTGCTTTCATGTTTTTGCTTCCTATTGTGTTTAATCCACTTCCATGTACAGGCAAACACATGCATGTTACACTGTGTTTGTATTTGAACTGAAAGCATTTCTGGCACTTGGGGGTGGATTTTAGTGGGTACTTTCAATGGTAAAGAAAACAGACTAGACTACCTTTAAAATCCAAAACTTTTTTGCTTTAATCCAATTTTTGCATAGCCACAATTCTTGGAGACAGCCATGGTAAAGATCACCCACAAGAAGACACAAGTTTATTTTATCATCAGAGGAATTTATTTATGTTTGTCTTAGGATCATTTGAAATTTTAAATACTTGCTTCTGTTCAAAGACACCTCTTTGACACATGTGGCATCTGTAAGTTTTCTTCACTCTCAGCCCAAGTCTATAAGCCAAACTGATTAACTATTCAGGGATGTTCTCTGCAGTTATTTACTTGATGATATTTAACAGTGGTGTAAGTGGCAGTTTCCCAATAAGCAAATGTTTTCCTTACAAATTTTGCATAAAATACATGTACCTACGTAAGCAGCAGAATGTTGCAAAGCAAGTTTGCCAGACCTTGCACTTGCTAACTTGCACTTGCAGAGGCCATTGATCTGTGAATGTTGTTAAATGTAGATGAGTCACACACAGTGAATTTCAGAATTCCTCTATTTACTATAGCCAGTTCCTCTTAGTGTGAAGATTCATTCAAGTGGTAAACTATATTTTGAGCTATGTGTAAATGTGTTTAGGTTTAAGAGAGTTTTGAACTTTCTTAGAAACAAAAAAAGGGAAAATGGACATAATTTCACATACACGCTTTCCATAATCAGGACAAGCTTAATCATAATAGTGATTCAGAGATGGTGCTTTTAAATGTAAACCAGACTTTTTTTTTAGCAACTCTGACATTTTCAAGTTATATAACCCTTATAAAGCAAAGTTTTATAACTTCTTCTTGACTTTATGCACAAAGTGGACCTTCTAGACTTTTTCGTTTGAGACCTCTAGAATCTGACAAACTAGTTCTAAAATGGTGTAATAATAACGAAGATACTGCATGATGGTTTGAGTTACAATGAAATGCTGCCAGAAACTATCAGACTGCAACCACAGTGTTTTTTCACAAGGTGGCACAGTTACTCTTCATAGTGTCCATGTGTCTTTTTCCTCAGCTACCAGTGGAGTGCTTAACATCTAATCAGCATGCCAGTGTACCAGTAAAAGAGCCTATTTCATTTAGTCACAGAAAGCATAAGAAAGGTAGATAGTCTTCGGACCCAGTCTAAGGCTTGTTGAAATAAATAAGCTTTCCAATGTCTTGGATGGGAATTTAATAGTTTGTCCACCGGATGATGATAATTGCTTTTAACTTTCAACCTTGTTTTTACAGAGATAACTTTCTGAAAGACACTGGTGAACCAACCTACCTTTCTCCGTTTTGAATTTAACAATATTTCCATACTATTAGGCATCAGATAGGACATACTTTCTGGTGTGATACATTACTACCTGAACCCCCCTGGACTAATATGTATAGCTTTATTGTCTGCTGGACTTACTGAACCTACACAGGCCAAGTAGCCCTTTTCTTATTTTGGCCATCACTCTGGAAGCTGGTCTTGAAAAAGCAACATATATGGTTCATCAATCACTGCAAGTACTGTTTTAAATTATAACTGCATTTACTGAACCAGAGAGGTCATGCTAATGATAAATAAGGGAATACTATGAGCAACAAATGTTTGTCCAACTCCACTTAGTTTCGGTTCTGAAAAATTTCCTCAGATGATCAATTCAGGTCCTTTGAACAATTCCCTTTGAAACAGGCACCTAGGCAGAAATATAGCTTGTAATTCATCTGTGGAAATCTTTATCTTAGCCAAAAAGCTGCTGGGGACCTAACAGAATAATCCAATTAATAGCTGGTTTCAGGTGAGGAATTCATCTCCCCCTTTTTGGCACAGAGTTTCTGATGCTGTTAGTGCACATGAAAGGAATGCAGCCATCCCTCAGCCAGCACCATCAGGTGATGATTTGCAAAAGCAGAAAACATGCTTCATTATATTATTTAGATTATACGCTGTTTAGACAATTTTTAGGGGGAAAATAGAGGAATTTAGAGTTACAGTTTCCGATCCCTTTTAAAAGCTCTCCTGCATAGACTTTCTAATCCCGTGCATGATTAGCTACCACAGACAACATATTAAACTTCCCAGGAAAAATAAGCTCATAATGCCTAGGTCTGGTCTGGCTTTTTAGAAATCTTAGTATAACTACTAATAAACTCAGCTAGTAGTAAGAAGTAGAAGATGAATGGACACATACATAATCCTACAAAACCCAATGACACTGCTTCTAAGTAAATTCAAAATACCTACTGCAGAAATAGATTCTCATTAGAATTCTTGATATATTTGTTCTCTTAATGTCTCAGTACAATTCTTTATATTCTTAATTCAAACTTTGGATATTCATCCATAGGCTCAGGAGGGAAATTGGCATAATATACAAATAGAGCTATTTTTTTCTAAATTTATAGAAAGACTGTAAAGCAACATTATTTCAATGTTAAATGCAAAGAGTCAGTCTTTTTAGTATCTTTTGTCCTTCATCCAGACTTTTTAAGTTGCAGACTAGAAGGACCTTCCATTAGGTGACTTCGGTAGCAAGTTTGAGGAAAAGTAATATTTGAGTAAAACTCCCAGTAAATGTGGAAAAAAGTTCAGTTCATTATAAAGTTCACCAAAGCAACATGACTAGGATCAGAAGAAAACATGTTGAAAATAATTTTGGGCCCACAGTTCTCTCTTAATTTTTTCTTCTAAGATGACACATGGTTCAGTGACACTAAATGCTGGAGGAGGGTGTGTGTATGTGCTTGTTGTCACTTTTCTTTTGTCTGATTTATAGTGGAAGATATCCAGTTCTTCCTCTGCGAGCAATAGTTGCTCACCTCTGTAGGCACCCTCCTGTTTTGTTTCTAGAGTTTTCTTCTAAGTTTTTGGTTTCTGTTGTTTCAGGTTTTTTAAAATTTAGTTTAATTTTTTTTTTATTTCCTCTGTCATATTTTTTATTTTCAAATGGCTTTTACAACTTTCAGAGTTTTTGGCATCCATTTCTCAGGCAGTGCCCTCCGCCTTCACAAAACTGCACAACAAAGTATATGCCAGGCAGCTTCTTCATGTGTGCTACTTCAGCCTGCAGATTAGCCACTGAGGTATTTATGTTCAGATGATATGACTATTGCTATTAGAAATTAATCCTGAATTTTATCTTTTTTGTTTCTTTTGTTTCAAAAAAAAAAGAAAAAAAAAGAAAAAAAGAAAGAAGACTTCTTGTGGCCAAGTTGATGAAATGGTGGTTTTACCATTGGTATTACAACAATTAGTAAAAGATATTACAACAATAAGTAAAAATTATTGTAACAATAACTTTTTCTGCCTAGTGGGCATACTTCAACATTTTGGAAGAAAGCACTACACAGGTTCTTTTCCTAATGTAGATACTGTAGGGAAGTTATGTTTAATAAGAAAAGTTTTTACTTTCAACCATAATTATTCTCCGTGCCGTCAGTTCTCAGAGTACATTGAGAACCAAATGTTTCTGTTGAGATCTTTAACAGAGAGAGTTTCTGTTTTGCTCCTTATGGTTGTAGATATTTTTTTACTAGTACTGATGTACATGGCTTTCTGTCTATCCTAAGTGTCTATGGAGGTGCAGCACACTGCTGACTTTCTTTCAAAGGGCAGAAATCGCTACACTTAATCCTTCCTTCTATCTGCCACTAGAACAGTAAGAAATAACTTGTGACAAAAGTGCTAATACAGCAAACAACGCTGCATTCTCTAGTATAAGAAATGTACAAGAACCTACGAGAAACAGACTTCTTTACCAACAGTTCCCCTGGGATGAACAGGTCCACAATTCCTCTGAAACATTCTCCAGATTGCCATGCTTGCAATTCTTTCAGGAACATTATCCCAAGCCTCCCAGGTAAGGCCAAAACCCACTTCTTGGGATAACAGGAGCAGAACACACTCCAGATTTGGAAACTTCCAGGTTTTGCAGGACTTTGGAAAAGGCTTTTTGCCTATCGCCTCTACCGTGAAATGCATGTTGGTAGAGGCTGTAGGTCCAGCGAGTGCTTCCCTGTTTCCAGATGGCACAAGAGTTACCTGTGCACCACACTGTCTCATCCTGTGGCTTTGAAGGAGAACATACCGTGCCTGTGGGCTGGAAGGCTGCCACACTGCTCTCCAGCCCCATGTCTGATCTCAATCAAAGCCTGTGTAATGTGTTAAAAAACATATCCACATTACAGGTTAGATGTTGTAAGAGTACAACGGACCTGCAATACTGGAAAACATGCACCTTACCTAACTTCTCCAAGTATTTCCTATGGAGGTCAACCTCTATGTGGAGAAATTATGTACAGTCTCCCAAACCCATTGGAACCACTTGAGACTGCACCTTCAATACTGCACCTTCAATACATGTCCACAGTTACTGCGGCACCTGAGGAGGAAGAGTGTAAATACTGCTGCACCACATAGGACCATTTCATGTATCCCATGTGTAGGTGAGAGCTGCATCTCCTATTCCTAAGAGAGATTGATTTAATCTAATTTATTTCTATTCTAAGATGAGAGACAAAGCTACTACAAAATACGGAAAAAATAAGCAGTTTGAAAGAAGAGCAAAATAAAACAGGTTGAATAAAATTTACATACAAATTGTGAATGTAAACTTCGATGTCACCATAATTCTTCATAAATAAATGTTGCAAATGTTAAATCTGAAAGGATTTTCATAAGTATCGATTTCACAGCCTAGCTTATCAGACATAGTATTTCAATTTAGCTTTAATCAAAAAATAAATTGCAGGAGTAGCCTTCTTTAAATTGCAGATCGGGTACATTGATTTCACAAGTCAGTGCTTTTCACCTATGGCTACTGGGAAGAGATTGTGAATGGTGGTAGGGCTATCTTGGTTTAGATGCTCTTCACACAACAGGTACAATCTGTAAATTGCAGCTCAAGTGTCAACATCATTTTTAAACCTTGGCAAGCCAAGTGAGTGAAAACATCCAAGAATACAACAGTGAGATTTGTCTTCTTTTATTTTCTGTCCACTGTTGACTGTGAAGCTGACTAGTAATTCCTAGCAATCTCTCACTGGTGTATTTGGACTTGCACCTGAGAAAGAAAAGTAGTAGGGTTACTAGTAAGGCATATTGTTCCTTTGTTTCAGTGTCAATGCCTATGAAGTTCAAGCTTGAGCTACACAGAATCAGAGAATCACAGAATGACAGTAGTTGGAAAGAATCTTTGGAGATTATCTAGTCCAACCCTCCTGTCAAAGCTGGTCCACCTAGAGCAGGCTGGACAGGAATGCATCTAGGCAGGTTTTTAATATCTCCAGAGAAAGGGAATTCATCACCTCTCTGGGCAGCCTGTTCCAGTACTCTGCCACCCTCAAAGTAAAGAAGTTTTTCCTCGTGTTGTAATGGAATTACCTGTGTTCCAGCTTGTGTCCTTTGTCCCTTGTCCTGTCACCAGGCAACACTGAAAACACTCTGGCCCCATCCTCTTCACATCTGACCTTTAGATATTTATAAGTATTGATGATATCCCCTCCCAGTCTTTTCCAGGCTAAACAGACCCTGGTCTCTCACCTTTTGTCATAGGAGAGGTGCTTCATTCCGTTGATCATCTTCACAGCCCTCTGCTGGACTCTTTCCCATAGTTCTTTGTCTTTCTTGAACTGGGGAGCCCAGAACTGGGCACAGTACTCCAGCTGTGGCCTCACCAAGGCAGAGTAAAGGGGGAAGATGAACTCCCTTGACCTGCTGGCCACGCTCTTTTTCATGAACCTCAGGAGACCATTTTTGGCCACAACGGCACATTGCTGACTCATCCAAATTAATTTTCAGTGTTCTGTTTCACTGCAAATGAAATCTGAACTGACTGTGGTTTGTTTTGTTCCTTGTTCTTGTATGTCAGCACAGCATTAGCATGGTATCAGTGGTACATATTATAGGACATGCTGTTGTGTTGAGAAGCATCTTCACATTGTAAAATAAAACAAAACAATTTATCTATTAGAATAGGTTTCCTTCATTTTTGAAGGAAAGAAACCAAACACACTTTTACCTTAGATTCAACTGACAGAAGTGCATGAGTTAATTATATATTTTGTTATACATGTGGCTGGGAACCAGAGACTAGAGTGGTAAAATCACTGTGTGCTCGGTTAATTCCTAGAACAGGCCATTGTTTTCCTTCAAGTAGTTTGCCTCCCTCAGATTGTTGGGGGTTAGAAACAGAGTATGAGGCTAAAGACGTTGGGTGTGAAACTGTGTTGTTACAGAAGTAGATGTGGCCATGTATCTTTTATGACAAAATCCTCTTTGAGAAAAAAAATTTCCCCTTGCAAAGACTGGAAATGCCACCTACTTGAAAGTTAACAAAGCAACGTCTTACTGGCAAGGTAATGCAACTCACAGAAAGTGGACCTAGGGAGCTCAGTGAGTTGTATGATGAATAATATCATACAAAGTGATGCAAATTAATTCTATGAAGTGATGACTTCACTTAGAAATATGGCTTACTGCTTCTGTTATACTTACTGCTTCTGTTGCATTCACTATCAAAGACATAAAAATGCTGAATGTAGGATACCATGTAAGACCTTGACGTTAACTGCTGGGGTTTTTTTCTGTGTTAAACAAGAAATGCAGATACATGAGCTTGATACTTTATATATCTTCATCAGTATAAAAAATTCTACCATTGTCCGTGGTCTGAAAATGTGATCACATTGCAGAGACATGGGTTGAGGAATTCCAGGTATTACAAATGGCTATTGGACACTCATTCTAGGTCAGCAGTAGTGTTCTTTTAGGTCAGTATTTTGGAACAGCAGGAATGGAGCAGCTCACTTTGAAACCAGGGAAACTGTTATATTCTCATTTTTTTTCCCCATTCTGAAAAAATGCATGGTTACCCAGAGAAAATGGCTTTTAATGTAAAACTTTACCAAATGGCATTGCTGTATATTATGATGGTAATAGTTGCAGGCTAATGTGAAAATAGAAATAAAAAATTAGAAGTTCAGCTTACAGCATGGCTATTGATGTAATGCTCCGAAGTTTTAAATCTTGCACTGGACTTTTTTCACAGGTTTTAGCTATGGACTTAGAAAGGATTTTCTGCTTAGAAGGATATATGAAATTCTTGCCTTTGAACTTGGTAATGCTTCTAACATACATCCTTCTTTACTTCTCTCCCATATGTGAATATGAAGGATTTCACAAGAGTGTATTTGATTTTGACTGTAATGTCTAGTTATGAGGTGAGATTATCTTTCTCTACCATGCTTTTTAAGCAGCTGAAAAAGCATCTTGTCCTGGAGTTAAGTGTTGCACCTCGTGAGGCTATCCTACAGTATTAAGTTCTCCTAGTCTTCAAGGAGTGTTTTTTTTCCTGCAGCAGGCTGCCTGGAAGGCGAGAGCTCTGCAGAGCAGAAATACATATGTTCTATTGCATTTCCCTAAATGAGCCCTGAGCTCTTTTCAGTGTTCATAAATACTGTTTTATGTGAACCACATTTGGAAGAGGATTAAATGATAAAGCAGATGTTGTACAACAGCATTAACTTCTGTTTGATTTCCCACCTTTGAGTAGGACATGCCTGACCTCTACTCATGGAATTCTGCAGGTGAAGTTAAAGTATTATTCTGAGAAGGAAACAGAACTCTCTGATTTGAATCACATCAGTAAGTTTGTATTGCTTTTTATTGCTTTTATGCTAGAAAGAAAAAAAAAAGAAAAAATCGTTCCCAAACTTCTATGAATTTTTGGCTAGGCACTCACCTCAACCAAGGCCAACAAACAAGACTGTAAACAGGAGAATGTCAAACTAATTGGGGTGTGTTTTGGCTAAGAGTAGAAGGTCTATGCAGTGAAGTCTCCACAATGGACTGAAATCACTTGGCACAATGTTCAGAAATCAACTAACTACAGTGCAATTAATCTCAGAGCCATGAATTTCAGTTAGGTGATGAAATAAACCTTTGTGTACTTAGCTTTTTCCAACCAATATAATAACATCTATTGCATACCACCACATTCTTTAATGTTGAAGTAAGACATAATAAGATACAGGGGTTAAAAACTTGTTCAACAAATCCAGGCGTGAAACAAGGTGATATACTGTAAACGAGTAATTAAAATTGGGAGCCCTTTACCAAATGTAGGAATTCATTCATGGTTGCTTGAAGTTCTACAGCGGTGTTACTTTACATTTGAAACCTAGTTTTCTGATTAATTCTTTAGTCGGTGTAGGGAAAAGGAGAAAGGGTTGCTTTTTCTGATTCTTCTGCTTGTGTCCCTTCACTGGCTTGCATTAGTTTCAAAAGTGTAGTAAGGCTACTGGGACTAGCTGAAAACAGGACAGGAGAGAGAGGGGATCATTGGTCAGTTGTAGCACACAAAAGGGCCAGTAGGAAGATATGGGGAACTACAGGCCTGTCAGCCTGACCTCAGTGCTGGGAAAGTTATGGCATGTAAAGGACAGCCAGGTGACCAACCCACTCAGCATGGGTTTATGAGAAGCAGGTCCTATTTGACTAACCTGATCTCCTTCTATGGCAAGGTGACCCGGTTAGTGGTTGAGGGAAAGGCTGTGGATGTTGTTTATCTGGACTTTAGTGAAGACTTTGATGCGGTTTCCCACAGCATTCTCCTGGAGAAACTGGATGCTCATGGCATTGATGAGTCTACTGTTTCTTGGGTTAAAAGCTGGCTGGAGGGCCAAGTCCAAAGAGTTGTGGGGAATGGAGTTAAACCCAGTTGGTGGTTGGTTGCAAGTGGTGTTCCCCAGGTCTCAGGATTGGAACCTGTTCTTGTCAATGTATTTATCAGTGATCTGGACGAAGGGATTGAGTGCACTCAGAAAGTTTGTAGATGACACCAGGTTGGATGGGAGTGTAAATCTGCTTGAGGGTAGGAAGTCATTGCAGAGGGATCTGGACAGGCTTAAATGATGGACTGAGGCCAACGGGATGAGGTTCATTGCTGGGTCCTGCACTGGGTCACAACACCCTCATGCAGGCTTGGTAAAGAGGCTGGGGAGCTGCCCGGCAGAAAAGGACCTTGGGATGTTGGTTGACAGCCGTTTGAATATAAGCCAGCAGAGTGCCCAGGCAGCCAAGGCCAACAATATCCTGCCCTGTATCAGGAACAGCATGGCCACCAGGACTACAGGAACAATTACATCCACTGCACTCAGCACTGGTGAGGCCTCACCTCAAATACTGTGTTCAGTTTTGGGCTGCTTGCTACAATAGAGACATTGACACAACCACAGAGCATGTCCAAAGAAGAGCAGCGAAGGTAAGAAAGGTGTAGAGAACAAGACTTAATGAGGAACGGCTGAGGGAACTGCAGGTTGTTCAGTCTGGAGAGGGGAGACCGATCACTCTCTACAACTACTTGGACGGAGCTTCTAGAGAGGTGGGTTTTAGTCGCTTCTCTCAAGTAACAGGAAGAATAAATAGCCTCAAGTTGTGCAGGGGAGATTTATGGGATATTACNGGACGAAGGGATTGAGTGCACTCAGAAAGTTTGTAGATGACACCAGGTTGGATGGGAGTGTAAATCTGCTTGAGGGTAGGAAGTCATTGCAGAGGGATCTGGACAGGCTTAAATGATGGACTGAGGCCAACGGGATGAGGTTCATTGCTGGGTCCTGCACTGGGTCACAACACCCTCATGCAGGCTTGGTAAAGAGGCTGNCACTCTCTACAACTACTTGGACGGAGCTTCTAGAGAGGTGGGTTTTAGTCGCTTCTCTCAAGTAACAGGAAGAATAAATAGCCTCAAGTTGTGCAGGGGAGATTTATTGGATATTACAAAAAACTTCTTCACTGAAAGGGTTATCAAGCATTGGAACAGGCTGCCCAGTGAAGTGGTTGAGTCACAATACCTGGACATATTTAAAAGACATGTACACGTAACACTTAGGGACGTGGTTTCGCGGTAGACTTGATAGCATTAGATTGGAGAAGATGACCTTACTTTCCACTCTAAATAATTTTATGACCTACATGGATGTAACCTGCTTAGTCTGTTCAGAGTTGACTCCTGACACCCCTTGATGGCCTCCAGCCAGCAAGGAAGCTAAGCTCCTCCTCAGCAGGTTATTTCCCATATAGAACTATGAAGGCATTTTCCATGTGTAAGGGGCTTACCTGGCAAGATTTTAGTAGTGGGCAGGGGACGCTACAGGGGTGGCTTCTGTGAGGAGATGCCAGAAGCTGCCTCTGTGCAGGACAAAGTTAGATCATCAGTTCCAAGATGGCCTCACTGCTGACCAAAGCTGGGTCCCTCAGCCATATTGGTGGTGCCTGCATGACAGCATGACCTGCATGACCATTCAAGAAACAGTAAAAACCCCCGCACAGCAGCTGTGAGGAAGGAGCAAGAAAACGTGAGAGAAGCAGCTCCACAGACACCAAGGTCAGTGAAGAAGGAAGGGAAGAGATAGTCCAGGCGCCAGAGCAGAGAATCCCTTGCAGCTTGTAGAGAAGATCATGGGACCCCATGCTGGAGCAAGAGAAGAACACGAGGAAGGAGAAACAGACTGACTGCAACCCTCATTCCCCATCCTCATGTGCCACTCAGAAGGGACAAGGTAATAGTCAGGAGTGAAACTGAACGTGGGAAGAAGAGGGTTGAGTTTTGCTTTTATTTCTCATTAGCCCACCTTGTTATTAATTTGCAATAAAATATATTAATTTTTCCAGTTGAGTCTGTTTCGCAAGTGACAGTAATTGATTTCCCTGTACTCATCTCAACCCACAAGCTTTCCATCATATTTTTCCCCCCCTGTTCTGTTGAGGAGGGGGAGCAGCTTGGTGGTCATCTGGCAGGCAGCCAAGGTCAACTTATCAGACCATACAATACTATACCCTGAATCCTGAGTCTCACCCTCTCTTGCCTTCTATATGCTGAGGAACAAAATGAGAACTAACTGCTCTCTATTCATAGTAAGTATGTTTTTCCTAATATTTTCTAGCACCTTCAAGCAAACCGTTTGTCAAAAACAAGCATCCAAAAACCAGCAGTGAAAAAACATAAACAAAACCAAGAGAAGTAACAGTAACACCTAAAACAATCAAGAGTTAATGGCTGCTTTAAAGGAACATTTTGAAAATAAACAGCAAAGATTTCTCTCATCCTTTCTTTTCTGATGGTCCTGAATCCAATGGACAGTCTTTGTATATTTTTGAAACCAGTTACCAAGACAGACTTAAGATCACACACTAAACTCATTCACTGACAGAAGTCCTAAATTAGAAGCCAATGCACATCTTAGCCAAAGAATGATACCTAAAATCTTGTTAAGCTATCACTGAACCACTCTCTTATCTGATAAGAACCTAGAAACATATAAAGGGTTTTTTTCATGTTAATGGTTAAAATGGAAATGCAATTAACTTCACTAAGCTTGTTTTTCCACCCCTGCTGAAATCAGCTCTAGCTGTATCAGGAAGCAGGCCTACATACCCGATTGCAATCACTTATGTCTAAGATTTAATTGGACTTCCTTACTTCTGTCAACACACAGGTATCATGCTACACGGAACACTTATCTACTACATAGAGCTCTTCACTAATCTACCATGATTTTATTTAAGACCATATACAGCTGCTTTCCGAGATTAGGGTTCCAGAGAGAAGACAAAAATCACACAGTTCGAAACCAAGAGTGTGCTGCAAGATGGGACAGAGGCTGCAGTTCTTCAATAGGCTAAAACCTGCATAAGGTAACTACAGATACAGCGCATAGAATGTCAAAAAAAAGAAGAAAAACTGCTTTCTTTTTCTACTGTTGCTTCTGTGTTCGTTTTATTACTAGATATATCTTGCTTAGAATAAAAAATAAGTAAAAAATCAAGATACTTGCTTTTCTCCTGGGTCTTCTGACCTAAAGGGTCTTGCATAGTTGAAGTCATACTAGTACTTTTTTAAACAGTAAGTTCAAGAATTCTCATGACTTTATGTAAGTTACTAGACATAACAGAATTAAATTTATTGGTAACTGTGCAGGCACATTAAAAACCTGAGTGCTTCACGTCTGTACTACACATTATTATGTATTTCTCTGGGCAAGTTTTGTAAGTGCAAACTTGGAGTGAAGGAAAAGATAAATGAGTTGCTGGCTTCAAAGAATGCATATTCATTAGATGGATTGCTCACATTTGTACAGGTACAACAGAAATCTTAAGAGTACTAACTCCTATCAGATTCATATTTGTGATTTTTAATTAAACCAAACAAATACCTGCTTATAAGAGGAGAGCAACATTTAAAATTTAAAACCATTGCAAAAACTGGTTTAAAAAATTTCCCTTCCTTGCCTGTTAAGAGCAATCCTTTGTTTGATTCTTAATCAAACTTGGTACAATTGATTTACAACAAGATACTGTTGGAAATCACTGTAGTTAAGTGATCTTAGCTTGTACAATTGATATAATTTAAATTACAGTCAACAGTTTTAACCAGAAAGACAAAACAAAATCCCCTTGATCAAAATCACAGGAACCAGAATGAACTTTATTAACTTCCAGAAAAACATTTGGTTGTACAGAAGAGATTCCTCCATTTTATAAAAAGATTACTGGTTATTGGCATAATTAATTCAACTGAATACATTATGAGTTTTCTCATATTCCACAGGAGTCTTAATAAATTACCCCCAGAAACTAGCTGCATCCAAGCTTGACTTAATGTTGTGCATATTTTCTCTACGTTGTTTGGTATAAATATTTGCCTCTCCTTTTTGCAGCCGTCGCCTCAGAGCAGACTTTTGTTGTTTGGTCAGTTGACGTTTTATTTTCTGTTTCACCAGTTCCTACAAGTAAACAAACAATTCAATATCAAAACTTTATAAAGATCATTTAGTACTAAGACACGGCACAATGATAGTGCATTTTCAATACCAACGTGAACAGACGTAATCCTAAAAGGAAAGCTTCCAAGTACCAAGAAGTTAGCGATCCACACAATGTGAATAAGCCTTGTACCTATCCTTTTTTTTAGCACCCTGTTTTTTCTGAAGTTTGGATTACAAAGATCTGAGCATGAATCTAATGGAAAACAACTATTCCCTATCAAAAGCATGGCTAAAAAAAAGATGGGCAGTCAGGAATGATTTGTAAGTCCTCCTCCAGTTTTATGCCATTGTGAGGCACTCTCCTACAAAGATTCGCAAGGTCAGGACTGTCTCCTGCCCCTACAGCAAAAGTAATGAAATAGCAACAGCNAAAAAAAAAAAAGAGAAATTAAATTATTTTCATTGCAACAGAATCTTATCTTGTTGGAAATCCCAAAGAACTGTCTTATTTTTATTCTAATTAATAAAGCATTAAAAANTGAACAGACGTAATCCTAAAAGGAAAGCTTCCAAGTACCAAGAAGTTAGCGATCCACACAATGTGAATAAGCCTTGTACCTATCCTTTTTTTTAGCACCCTGTTTTTTCTGAAGTTTGGATTACAAAGATCTGAGCATGAATCTAATGGAAAACAACTATTCCCTATCAAAAGCATGGCTAAAAAAAAGATGGGCAGTCAGGAATGATTTGTAAGTCCTCCTCCAGTTTTATGCCATTGTGAGGCACTCTCCTACAAAGATTCGCAAGGTCAGGACTGTCTCCTGCCCCTACAGCAAAAGTAATGAAATAGCAACAGCAGACTGTTATCTCCGTAAAACTGCAGTAGTTTTATGAAATGTCATCTGTTATTACACCTATGTTTACACTCTGAGTTCTGCTCTGAATGATGATGGCATTAGCTACCCACAATAAAAATAAAGCTGTGAATTAGCAGACTGTGGCTATGATTTTGTCATTCAGAAAATGACCCCAGCTCAAGCTGCTACACTGATATTGACTGTGCCCTCCTGGATCTTGACTTAGAAGAAAAAAAAAAAAAGAGAAATTAAATTATTTTCATTGCAACAGAATCTTATCTTGTTGGAAATCCCAAAGAACTGTCTTATTTTTATTCTAATTAATAAAGCATTAAAAAGAAAACACACCAAGGAATACATCTGCCCTTAATTAAAGATCAGCTGATGACGAAATAACTGGAAAAGAGGAAAAATACTGATCTAATTACATTTCCTTTACATGTAATGTACCCTGATTTAATTTGCCTTGTGCTTTGTTGATGTTACTATCAACTCTGCTTTGCTGCAGCAGATGAAACAGTAAGTTGCCAAGGAGTAAACCACCAACCAGAAAGCCTAACTTTGGCAAGCTGTTCCTCAAGAATTGCTGTGATTAATACAACTAAAGTAACAGAATACAACGTAGTCAATCTAATTACTCAATCCTGATTTCAGACAGAATATTCAGGGAACCATGTGAACAGCAGTTTCCAAGGTCAAGTTGCATGCAGGCTGACTGTTGAAACGTGGATAAAAAAGACTTGCATGTAATGCATCTTTCTTTCCTTGGGTACTGAGTAACACTTAGTATTTAACCATGAGTTCTTTAGAAATAATAATTGTATACTCTCTTTAAAAATGTTCCCGAGGAGAATCTAATCAGAGCTAATTTAAACTGACATACTGGTATTTTTCTTTTGCCAATAAAGCATCTGTCATTCTATGTTTTTTATAGGCAGAATCCTGAGAGAAAGCATCTCCAATTCTCTTCCTCTGGTCCATGACAGATGACTAGTTTATAGTTTCTTCTTGCCAGAAAAAATTTCCAAGTTGAATACCAGAAGTCCTTGACATGTAATCATAATCTAAATTCAACAAATCCTATTGCTCAATCACAGCACATGGTGGAAAAAACTCACAAGTCTTTCCATCACCGTAACTTTAATGTGAGGAAATACTGAGCTTTGGATTAAGTAGATTTGCATATTATTATTAATTTTATTATTTAAATATTTGATCATTCACACTGTTTCCTCTAATTAAATTACACCAGTGCATATAAAGATTTGTACAAGCACAGAAAGGTACCTTACTTCAGGTGATGTTCCAAAATTCATGATGCTTTCCCTTTCTGGCACAGCATCCAAGTTACGACTGTACCTGCTGCTACTACTGCTGTTGTTTATATACATCTATATGAATTCATTTGTGTAAATTTAAAAATCTGCTTATGTTTTAATAAGTTTTCTCCACCAAACCCTGCATAAATAACAGATAAATGCTAGCAGCCGTAACAGGTGTAAGCTCTAAGCAGCCCTGCGAATCTTACTGCACTGCCAGTATTTTACATTTTCAGTTTTATAATTCTGTCACAAATAGATCATTATACATATTATTTCCTTAGCTCTAACAGTAAGTGTTCAAAAGTTAAAATAAGATTCAGTAAAGGGGAGAAACATTATTTTACTCAGCATAAAAGCGTGTAAGCGAAAGCATTATGCAAGGTAAATTGGTGCAGGATAAGTTTTTTATGTGGCTGAATGTCTTGAAAGCTTCTCCGCTACAGTGCTTTTATATTTCTTTTACAACAGAAAATTAGGTACATACTTGCCATTTATGCATTTTGAACACGTTTTATGTGTCTGCCTAGACAATACATGCACATCTTCTGAATACTTAACACGGTTTCTGTAGCTACCTACTGACCACTGCTACCACCAAGTGGCGTAGAGGAGTACAATATCAAGTACTTTCCTTTAGTAGCACTAAGTTTTTGTTTGTTTGGTTTTTGTTTTGGTTTTTTTAAACACTGCAGGCTTACATGACCTAAACAAAACAAAAAAACCCCACCAAACAAAAACAACAGAAAGGGAAA
>VXBJ01000115.1:136875-147098 GCA_013400055.1 Nycticryphes semicollaris | reverse complement strand
GTATATTTCCTTTTTTTTTTTTTTTTGACAACAACAAAGTACTCTTTACCAAATCTATCTTTTACTCCCAATAGCTTACTGTAGTTGTTTCAGCCAAAATTACCAAAACCAGACTGACAGATGGTCCTTCCTCCCCCCCTCCCCCCAAAAAAAAAATAAATAAATAAAGGGAGAGAAAGAGGATAAGGAGGATAAGGATTAGGAACATATCCCACCAACCAACCTGTGACAATGTTTGCTATGAAAATGTAGAAAATTTAAAAATGCAATAAGTAGTTAGAATTTCTAAGCCAACAATAAGAAAATGGTATTTCTGTGTTTGTACTTCAATTCTGTTGAACATCTTTATGCACTTTCTCAAAATGTCTTCTGGATGTTAAACACATAAAAGTTTCCATTGGTATTTTTTACTTTATAGAACTGTTTGTAAAGACAGAAAGATACTTGCTCTGTACAAAATGTAGCTTAGGTCGAAGATTAATATAATATCCATGCAGCAGCTACTCTAGCTTTGATCCATTATAGTTTCTTAAATGGCAGAGTTTGACCACAATACATAAATAGTTGCTGTAACACAAAAGTAAGAGTGGTAGTAGCCTGTCTCTGAATCATTAGTGTTCATCTATTTAATTCGTTCATTTGGAGTCTTCAACACAAGAAGGAGAGGGTCCAGAGGTGGTCCACAAAGATGATCAGAGGGCTGGAGCACCTCTTCTGTGAAGAAAGGCTGAGAGAGATGGAGCTGCTCAGCCTGGAGAATAGAAGGCTTCAGGGCAACTTTCCAGTACCTCAAGGGAGCCTACAAGAAAGCAAGAGAGGGATTTTTTACTAGGGAATCTAGTGATATGACAAGGGGTAATGGCTTTAAACTGGAAGAGGATAGATTTACATTAGGTGTAAGAAAGAAATTCTTTGCAATGAGGGTGGTGAGGCAGTGGAACAGATTGCCCAGAGAAGCAGTGGATGCCCCAATCTCTGGAATTGTTCAAGACCAGGCTGGATGGAGCTTTGAGCAACCTGCTCTAGTGCGAGGTGTCCCTGCCCATGGCAGGGGGGTTGGAACTAGATGATCATTAAGGTCTCTTCCAACGTAAATCATTCTATGATTCTGTAATTCCCAGACTAATCTATAGAAAGTAACTCTGAGGATGGAGACTGGGTTTTGTGTCCTTTTATTTTTATACAGTACTGTGAACGTGTGCATAGCATTTTCCAAACAAAATGGAAGATGTTGTCATTGACCTAAATTGCATAAAACAGAAGAAATTCACAGATGAGATGAAGACAAGCCAACACACAAGTGAGAATTTTTTCAGGAAGCAGAAGAATTTGGGAGGGTTTTATAGAAGAGAACAAAAACCCCTAATTTCACTAACAGTGATTTCTTAGAACTTCATCTTATTTAGGAAGAGGTGTTCTAATATGATTAAGATGAGTAGATAACTTGGGACTAGGCGTGATGCTTGACAGGCACTGACACTTCCTGGACAAGTCTCACCTGAATGCTTCTCTAAAAATGGAGATAATGGGTATGCCCACCACTGTGTTTGCCTTTTCCAGGCTTTCCCATGGTAGATGAACACCCAGATCTGTATAACTCTTGAGAAAATCTATCTCTTCGTGTAGACAGTACGTCACAATTGGAAAGAAAAGCAACCTGCCTAAAGCTTGTATGTCTTCAATAAATTCCCAGGAGGCTGCTGTACAAATGTTACCATACTTGCAGTTGTTCTTGCAGGTGTTTAAACGAAACTTGCGGCCTTTCACCTAGCATTGTTAGCTTCCTCTTATTTCATAATGTTTACCATTGTCTTTACCTAACCTTAGTGTTTCTATAGAGCACTCTTGAAGAAAAGCTTAATGAATTGCACAAACACTTGCCACAAAGCGAACACAGCTTTATAATAGTTCTAGAGGAGAAGACCTGTGAGAGCCTTGCTAACAGCCTCCCAAAGATACATGCGTCATCCAACTTGAAGCCATCAGTCTCTGGAGAAATGTGGATGCGTATTTTCACACTTTTCACAGTTGTAGTGATGCACTTCGCCTGTAAGAGAGAAGCAGCAATATATTTATTGATATAAAACAGCCATTTAACAGAGTTGGTTTGTAAATGTAATTAATAGGCGTTTATCAAGATTCAATGGCAAGGTACACTTTGTTATTTATTGCACAGATGGCAGGGTCAGACAAAACTGTCAGGGAGACCCTTTTATTGAGCCACAAGGTTTAGGGAGGACCCCCTTGCTTTCTAAACTCCTACTCAGAGAGGAGTCTCAGTGTGGGTGTATCCAATCCTAGTCCCAGATGTGATCAACGATTTATGTCTAAAGTATAATGTGTGCACAATCAATCTAATATATAAGCTTACTGAAGCTTCAAAGTTTAGTATGCTATTAGATAATTACCAAGGATTTGTTGCAGCAAGGAATCTCTGAATCTCAAAAAGTAACCTTGAGAGGCATCCCTGCTCCAGGGCAGATCCTTGTGTGCAGCCCACTGCCGTGCAGGACAGCTCAAAGGGCTCTTGGGTTGTTCACTATTTATGGGGGTGAAGTGATTGACTTATTTGCATATTAGCCACAGTACTAATATTGTGGGTAGGTGAGTGCATCGTTCAACTTGGTTGCTATGTGTCTCCCTGAAGCCACTTTGACCCAGATGCAGCCATCACAACTAGATGCACCCATTAAGTCATCTACAGGTGATTATCGCTTGAGCAGCATTATGGGGGATAAAGGTGAGGTTAGGGGCAGGGGAGAGCACACCATCAAAACACTTTATATGTCACCTATCCCGTTGGTGATTTAAAATTCAAAACTTTGTATATTAAAGTTCAGTGAGTAACAGAACGGAACTTTTAAAACCTTTTGCAGAACACTTCTTAGGTCTAAATTCTCATATAACTTAAATCATGCCTGTCACATCCTGTTTTGTTTGTTACTTTCACACATACATATCTCCCATGTTTCTGGTTATTTTTCTCTGCACTTTGGAATAATTATGCTCCAAAGTTTGTTTTCCCTTTAAAACGCTTACCATCATGAAATATTATGCATTTATTTTTTTTTGTCCAGATTTACCAGCCTATATAAAAGTAATTCTGTTGATCACTGAGGATTCCTGAGTATGTTCGGTGGAGGAAGACAAAATCACAAACTGTTCATTCTTGGATCATTTCTGATTTAGAATTAATGAAGGACTTTTGAAATTTTTTTCTATGTGTAGTAGCTGACTTAAAGCAACCTTGTAATAAAATGTCCAGTCTTTACCATCTCGTGGGTGTTTTTTTAGATGTGTAGATGAAGTATGTTGAGGGGGTTTCAGGTGAATTGCTTGTAGACATTAGTTTCCACCAGAATATGAAATGACTTGCATCTCTGTGTACAGGCTCAATAAGGAAGGTAGGATTTGAAACAGAAATAATCAAACAGGGCATCAGGCCTGACCTGACAAAATGTGATGGTAATTTCTGTGTTTGTAGGAAGAAGCTTTGTTAAATGAAAAAAAAAAATTAAATGCTTGATTAACTTTAGTTTTTTAGTCATCTTTCTGAGAGTGCAAACAGATGAATGAGATGGGCTGGCCCCTCTGTTTATGTGTATGAGGCAAAATTGTGTTAGAGAAAAGTGTAAGAAGTTTCAAGACACAATCCAGTTACACAACAGCAGCAGGTGATCATTGTTAGAAATGCATCCCACAGTGTATTACAGTTATTGCCCTCCCAGAATGAAGGCTGAGTTGTTAGGTGGTCTTTTGCTGCTGGTTATCTGTTAATGTACATATTGTAACGCTTGCATGTTGTAGTCAATTGTACTTTTCCATGAGATGAGATTAATCAAAGTTTACAGGTAAATTCAAGGAACTCAGAACTGTGCTGTAAGAGAATAATGCCAAAATAATCATTCTGTTCTATGAAACAAAGAGGGGTAGAAGGCCTGGAAGTTAATCTGTAACTAGGAAGTATAAAATAAAAGGTCTGGATCCTGAAGAATGTCAGGTTTTGTGCAGCATAAAAGGTATGTGATGTGGTACATTCATTTTTAGAGACAGACCAGCCTAAAATCAGGAAGTCAACAAAGTATCAAAATAGGAAAATACAGAACAAATGGGAAGTATTTAAAAGAAAGTAATGATTTTGAAAACAATAATAATGAAACAGCAAAATATGTGAAAGAAATTATTCAGTTGCCAACACTAGAGATTTAAATGATAGATAAGAATAGGATTTGCTTATTTATCCACCTATTAACAAACTAATTTGAGAAAGAGACTGAGTGGTAGAATGAATATTTAACAAATTAAGTTCTAGGATGAATGAACAGGGCTATTATGGCTATAATTTATGGAACTACTCTACATTGTTAAACATTAACTAGATTACTGTGGCCAAGCTCCAAGAAAGTTGCAGGTTGATTTCTCCCCTGATATGTACAAATGAACATGATCAGAGATCTGGAAAACTTGATCTGCTTGGTAAAAATCAATTAATTGCAATAGTTTAGTCTGAAAACAAGCATATTAAAGGTCAGAATATGTAGAAACATAGCAATTTTTCAAGTATTAAAAGGTCTGCTACACAAAGATCTCCATTCCATATATGGGCAATATATGTTAAAACATGTGATGGACCTAAACTGCATCAAAGAATTTTAAATAACACATTAGGGAAAAAATTGTAATAGGATCATGAAGCAGTGGGCTATCATGCTCAGTGAGGTTTTAGAGTTGTTGCTACTGGAAATCTAGATACAGAGTTATTAGAAATGTTAAAGGTACAGTTGTTCCTGCTGTAGAGCTGAGAAGTTGAGTGGATGAAACCCTAAAGTCCCTTCTTGTGTGGTGCAAATGAAAAAGAGTGTCATGAAAGAAAATGTTTTCCAACTAGAAAAACAAAACTTACTTTTCCTTGGAACAAAATGGCTTCCTTCTCTGTGAAGGCGTGGAAAAAAACACAAACAAATAAATCAGTGTTTCTCTTATCTGGTGTGTAGTTCCCAAGCCTGAGAGCCTGAGTTGTGTCATTTGACCTCCAGACAGTGCTTCTATTAAGTTGTTCCTTTTAAAACTTTAAGCTTTGGAAGTTGATTGGAGATTCAAAAATTAATTAAGGGAGAAAACTATCCACATGTAGACATGACAAACTGAAAATTTGTTTTCTGCATCTCTGCTTAATTAGATAGGTGTTATTTTCATGCTTGAGATTTTGTGTGTGTATGTAATAAAACAAAAAAGTAAGTTGTAAATTAAGTGACTTGGTATTATTCCTGTCCTTGTTTTTAGGCAACACCAACTCCCTGCCTGCTTAGGAGGCTGTTTGACTAAGGCTACCAATAAAAAATTGACCTCTCTTTTCCAAAAAAAAACAACCCAACCCCAAAACGCAGAATATATCCTGAAATTGAGTTGTTTGTCATGTAGCCATATCATATGGGACTGAAGAAATAGTGCTTTTTCAATGCATATAATTCAATACACAGAGTAGGGGTAAATGCAAAGGATTGAACCCATTGAATAAGTTTTCTTCAAACCTCCAGAAATGTAAACATAGTTGATCATGAGTAGAGAATTGCTTTGCTGTTCTGAAGTTTAAAATGTTATAGAATCATGGAATAATTTGGGTTGGAATGGACCTTTAAAGGTCATCTATTGCAACCTCCCCAGCAATGGGCAGGGACATCTTCAACTACATCAGGTTGCTCAGAGCCCCATCCAACCTGACATTGAATGTTGCCAGGGATGGGGCAATCACCACCTCTCTGGGCAACCTCATGTGCTAGCATTTCACCACCCTCACAGTAAAGAATTTCTTTCTTATATCAAATCTGATTCTGTCCTCTTTTAGTTTAAATCCATTACCCCTTGTCCTTTTGCAACCTGCCCTGATAAAAAAATTGTCACCATCATTCTTATAAGCCCTCTTTTAAGTGTGAAAAGCCTGCAAAAGGGTCTCCCCAGAGCCTTCTCTTCTGCAGGTAGAACAACCCCAACTCTCTCAGCCTGTCCTCATAGCAGAGGTGCTCCATACCTCTGATCATCTCTGTGGCCATCCTCTGGTCCCACTCCAAACAGATCCATGTCTTTTCTGTGCCAAGGGCTCCAGAACTGGACACAGTACTCCAGGTGGAGTCTCACCAGAGCAGTGTAGAGGGACAGAACCACCTCCCTTGAACTGCTGGAAACACTACTGTTGCTGCAGCCTAGGATATCCATTAGCATATCCACCACATTTTTTTTAAATTTTAGTTCTTACCTGTGAAATTTAAATGCTCTAGCATCACTGACAAATGGAAGTATTTAAATTCCCAATGTGTCATATACTGGAAGGCATACAACTTTTAATACCTAGTTGCTATCAGGATAGAATGTGGAACTATTCAGTGAGATTCTAGGAGGCATTTGCTCTGGGAAGAACTATTTTTGCATATATTTGTGTGTTTGTACACAGGTGTGTGCACACACATAAACACATATACCTTTATTACGAAAGGGAATGCTTACATTTTCTTTAGCAGAGAAAGTATTCAATTTTTCATTTAAAAATACCCCAACCTCCTTATGGATTTGAAATGGCTGTATAACATGGTATAATTGCTGTTTTCCCCCCCTCTAATAGTAGTATTGTGTTTAAAAGCATGGCGTTATCCTAACTAAAGATAAAGTTAACTTCTTAACCTCATTTTCTGGCCTCACAATCATACTGTAGGTTATAGTAGAAGCTAGATTTGACTGGTTTATATATACAGTATAATTTTTGCATAAACTAATTTCCTATGGAATAATCACATATTGCACCAAATTGTTTCCTTGCAAAATAACTATAACTGTGTAAATGTATTCCGCTTGGAAAAGAATGCTGTCTTCCTTTTGTTTAATTGCTTTAAGAAAAGTGAGTTCTAAGTTTATTTTCTATTTATTTATTTGTTTATTTATATGCTTCTATTTATGACAAGCTATTATTGCGTGCATACATGTAGGTCTCAGAAAATTATATATATTATTGGACACATTTTCCTGTTTCAGCTTTGTGCATCGTATACGTTAAGATGAAACTCTGGTGACACAGAACACTTCAATTTAGGAGAAATCTCAGTTCTTAAAAAAATGTGTGGTGTGTCTGTTTCTTAAAAGACAGAGTATGAGCTTTTAGTTTGCTGACAGCTAACTTGTAATGAGGTTGTCTTCAAAAGTGTAGTGCTTTGCTGGCAGAACCAGCAGGGTACATAAAAAAAGACTAATTATTAATGAATAATTAATAAAGATAAATGCATGTATGATTATCTGTAATCTGTTCTTTTAAATATATCCTGAAAACAACCATCCACCTTCCCCAGAGTCCTATGATCAGTTATTTATGGTGCTGGTAAACAAGAGCATATAGTGCTTTGGGTTACAGTTGCACTGATAGTGAGTGGCTGTGATGAAATATTAATTTATTACTGACTTGTGATTGCAACCATAACAGAGGAAATTCAAAGGGGTTTTCAAATACTTTCTGGATAAACTCATAATGTGGAGGGGAACTTTCCTAGTGTATGGTGATTATCCTTATCCAGACCCTTCAAACTAGCCAAGTTTTTAATATTATATTAAGTAGTGTGGCCTTGAAAATAAAAATGCAGAGCAAAGTACTGGTCACATGTACTAGTATAGTGATCCTAGCTAGTGAAGGGTTTAGAGCAAAAGTCTTATGAGAAGCGTTTGAGGGAACTGGGGTTTTTAGCCTGTAGAAAAGGAGGCTGAGGAGAGACCTTAGTACTCTCTACAACCTGAAAGGAGGTTGTAATGAGGTGGGGGTTAGTCTCTTCTCCAAAGTAACAAATGATAGGACAAGAGGAAATGGCCTCAAATTGTGCCCAGGGAGGTTTAGACTGGATACTGAGAAAAAAATTCTTCACTGAAAGGGTTATCAAGCACTGGACTAGGCTGCCTAGGGAAGTGGTTGAGTCACCATCCATGGAGGTGTATAAAAGACATGTAGACATGGTGCTTAGGGCCATAGTTTATTGGTGGACTTGGCAGCATTAGATTTATGGTTGGACTTGATGATCTTAAGGGTCTTTTCCAACCTAAATGGTTCAACAATTCTATTCTATGTTTCTACATATTTATTTATTTATTATTTGGCATGGTAGCCTATGTTTGAACGAAAGCACTACTGTTCTAGCTGTCAAACTGTCACACTGTGATTGGCTCATCTTAACAAAAAAGAGCATGCAAGTTGAAAAAGAAGCATTTCAATGAATTCTGTCAGTTATTGTCCATATCAAAACTTTGTTCTGTTGCTAATAGTATGATGGCCACAGTGGTGGCAGGAAAACACGTGTACAAACTCATACAGCCAGACTGGTCTATGTAGTAATTTTTCAACCTTTTCTAAAGTTGTTTGGTTTAGTTACAGGCATTTTTTTCTGGTTAGGGCTTCCTTTAGGTTTCCATTTACCTTATGATAAAAACACATATAATATATATTATCTCTCCTCTAGATGCAGTTTGAAACTTGTTCTTAAACTGATGCTCTTTGCACAATAACATATAAATGTTTCAAATGGCTGAATACATTAGTAAACAAAATATTTTTTTGTGCCTAAGAATGAACTCTGAAATGAACGAGTGCTTAGTAATGCTGTAGTTGGTATTCTGACTGCCAATTAAAGCAATCCTATTTATCTGTACTTTTGTATGATGTACAATCTTGACATATTTATTCATTCAAAGTATCTACTTGGCTTTTTTGCATATTATAGACGCGATCTTACAAATGGAATAGGGGTTTTTTGTCATTCAGCTGCGTGTTGTATAATATCTGGTATTTTCAGGCAAAACCTCGTTCAGGTTTATGGCTGCTAAGATTCAAAGCAAGTTGAACCATGGTATAGCTTTGTTAGTCTCTTTGGAATAAAGAGATTTTTGCCTCTGTATTTATGTCAGTAAAATGACTCACATGGGAATGACATCCATTATGATGGCCAGCATTTCATATGTGACAGAAGAACAAAATTATTATCAAGGGTAATTGCTTTTATTTAGAGAGATATGCCTAAATATTTAATCTCACTTCTTACCTCAGGATTCTCTGCTGTTGTTTGTATAAAATATTTCAATTTGAATTATGAAAACAACAGACAAAGGTGTTTTCTAAAATTAAGAAACTCATAAATGCAGGTTTTCCCAGTATAGCATACGTTCTTTCAATTTTGTTGCACTAGTTGTCAAATAGCACATGTATTTTGGAATCCAGTAACAGTACCAATGAATCCCAAACAATCTTCACAAACCCATGCTGTCACATTTAGTCTGTTTTACTGGTTGTTTACGCTAAAATTTCCCTTTATAAAAAGAAATAGATGTTGTTTGAAAGGTATCCTGTATATAAATACTAATGAGGTATGGGAGGTGAAACTTTTTTGATATCAGTAAAGTTACTTAAAATATTTTGAAGTGGTATTAGCACAATCTACATCATAACTCTAACCAGTACATCATATGGCAAAACCACAGTCTTTGAAAACCCTGTGACACTTTGCAAAAATGGGCCCCAATCTGTGACTTCTGTCCACTTTGAAGATTTAGAATAATAAAGTATATCTGTAGGATAAAATACATTTTATGACCTATATAGGCCTGTAAGAAGCCTGGTGTCGCAGCCCTGTATTTTTGCCAAGTTTGCTCTCCTGTGTTAGAGGTCAAGGGTAGTTACTGACTTCCAAGCACTAGTTTATACAGATTATCTACCAGAAAACATTCCTGGCGAGTTCATTGCAGGCATAATGTGTTTATGAAATTGAACTAGTTTTGTTCCTTTATAAAAATATTTGATCACTGTTTAGGCACAAAATGGGGAGTTGGTTGTGTGTTACCTAATTTTTTGAGGCATTGCACGACCGGATTCACTTCAGTGTCTTGATTTATATTATGTATTTTGTCCCTTAGAAAGTCTAGATATCACCTTGTTTAGATAAATAAACCCTGGCAAATATAGAAAAACCTTCAAAAGTCTGAGGTGGAATAAGAGGAGATGCTTACATGGAGTCTATATTAAAAGTTCTTAAAGAAATAATCTGAACCCCAGCCCTGTTCACAATTCTGGCTTTATCTTGTACTCTTAATTATTATAATTTTCTACTCAGGGAGATGAGAATTCTCCATTTAAATCATAACAGCCTACATACATGTAAATGTAAATGTATGTAGATACAATGCATACATTAAAAAGGTATTTT
>VXBJ01000115.1:117139-132908 GCA_013400055.1 Nycticryphes semicollaris | reverse complement strand
TTATACTCTTTGTGTAAAGTATTCAGATGAATTCCGAAAGAACCATAAAGCCACCTATTCTTAGTGAGCTGTACATTTGCCAGCTAGAATGTATCCAACTTCAGTACAGAGTGCCTCAGTAACTGATTTTGTTGCAGATATTTTGTTTCTGGTTACCACAGAAAGGAAATTGAAATCTTAGATCTCTGTAATGATTTCTGCAGTTTTTCATTATATTTGTACCTGGATACTCTCAGCGATACAAGGATAAAGGTAAAGTGTTTCATGAAGGCATGGCAGTCAACTCACTAAGGCTTTTGTGTGTGTGTGCCATTATTTACATTTTTTAAAAAGTATTAAAACTTTTGGAGATTAATTTCAATGTTAAAATGTAACTGGTTTTAGGGGGTGGTTGGAATCACAGTTGTCAGATATCTGCCAGCAGCTGAAAAAGTTTTGAGCTTATTTTATGCGAAAGAGTCTGACTTGCTAGTGAGTGCAGCATTCCCAGTGGAGCTGCACTGGTGCAAGTCTATTGGTTTAGAGTTTGAGCTACAGTGACAACAGAGTCAACAAGAGCAAGCTGACACCAAGAAAGAAAATCCACCTGTTTCACATTGGCTGTAGTAAACTACTCCAGTTACTTTGCAGTTGACATACTGCTTCTGATTACGGCAGAGATCGTACTTTTGTCAATATTCAGATGGTTCTACTGGAAGAGTAATTACTGAGGGAACAGGAGTAGCACATTGATAACAGCTCTATGCCTGCAACATTTTGATTATAGCTAAATCCACCTGAGCCTCCTGCAGAGTTTAAGGTAGCCTCAAACACGTCCCAAGTAAAGTGGACTGTAATCGTTTTGAAAAGACAATTATAAAATACAGAAATTGTTAAGGAACACTGTTCATTTGGCCACTTCCTTTTGACAGCACAACACTCATGAAATGAAGGGACCGGGTAGACAGAATCTCTTGCAGAACATACCCTACGTAAAGGATACTCTCGTATGTATCAGACCAAAGTATGTCGAGCTGTACAGGATATTTATTGGTTTTGGCTCACAAATGCTACTTCCTGTGCAAGGCTAGGAAAAAAATATCAGAAATTTAAATATCTAGCAGTCCTTGAATATTGTGTCATGTATATTTATACTGAAACATAATCTGTAATCTATTGGCAATATGCATCTCTTTTAGAAGAAATGCCATTAGTTAGGTGTTTACTTTATATGTATTTCTTTCCTTTTGAACAAAGAAAATCTTGAATGACCTTTTGTAATAGATGTGCAATTTACTCTCATAGGCTGATATATCTTTGCTAGTATTGAATAAGTGCAAAGATTATTAAAGTTGCTCACATGTGCTTGTCTTCAGAGCTGTAGTACTAATGGCCTCTGAAGTTAAAATATTAACCTGCTGCAGAAACAGTTAATAGCATTTTGAACTACATATTCAGTAAAATGTATTTAATTAAAATTGAAAAAAAAAATTATCTCATATCTGAAAATGTATTTCAAATAGTATACATTTATACATATGTACAAAAGACTTTGACGTTATAAAAGAAACTTCTCAGATATGACTATATTACAAAGTAAGCCACTCCACTGAAGTTACTTCTTATTGAACAAGAGTTTTCTCTGGAGGTAGCAGCATTTTCCCTCAAAATAAACCAGAAACACATTAGAAATTACTTTGGCACAGAACCTAGTGGTCAAACAAATGAGTTTTAGACTAATGTTGCCTTTGGAGGGATTTTACAAATGTGAACACCTTATCAGATATGCTAAACTTTGACTGACAAAGCTAACTGTGCCATCTACCCTGCTTGCACAACAGCTGCTGCAGAGTTGTGCTGAGTTTGTCAGTCTAGGAGTGGATGGAGAGCAAAGAATACAGGATGGTGAACTTAAGAAAACATTTCACAGGAGCTGACTTTATGTTGTCTTGCATTAGAGGAAATTATTAGTATAAAGCCTGATGCTCATTTTCACAGGGAGAACAGAAATGTTTTTAAGAACACAATGTTATGGTCAGTACCACAGGAGCCAGTAAAATTTATGTCTGACTTGCAGTTCTTTTGGGTAATATATCACTTTACCAGTGCCTCAAGGTTTTTTGCAGGAAGGAATAAAACAGACTGGACATATATTTTCACAGACCTTTAGAGAAAAAGGACTTGGCTTGAGGAGGAGAATCAGGCCCTTTTAATGTTAAGGATCTGAAACCATCCTTTGACATTAAAAGGTAGCAGAGGCCTTTCAGCACCCGATGCAGTGGAGCCCATGTTTAGTCAGAAAAGAAAGGGAATGTGGTTGCTGTTATTCTGGTTACAAATATGATGGCTTGCTGCCTCTGGTGACCACGCATGGGGCCTATCAGATGAACCTGAGGAGCAGGAGCCGTTATTTAGCCAGTAGTGGTAATAAAAGAAATGTCAGTATCCAACTATTGCCTATCAGTCAGGGGTTTTTTTGGGGTTTGTTTTTTTTTTTTTAGAAACAGAAAAATCCTTTGCACATCACTCGCAATAGTTCATCAGAAAATACAGCAAATTCTAAAATGGATCTGGAAATGGATGCAAACAGTCTGTCTATAAGAAACAAAGCAGAAAGAAAGGACACAGTACATGCTACCAATTCTCCAAGAAATACGTGATGGTTATGTTTTGGCATAGGCATCTCTGAAATAGAATGAGGAATGTGGGACAAGGAAGAGAGGCTGATGGCACCAGACAGCTTGATCTTGCCTAAGTCCTGTACAGTTGTTTTTGCAAACTTGTCTGAATACAAAGTTTGTCACATACCAAAAAAACTCAGAGATCAGCTGCATTGTGTTTTCAGGCCTTCTCACATCAACAATTAGAATACTGTTCAAAGGGTCCAAGCTGTAGCTGTATTGAGCTGTGATCTATACTACTCATTCTCTGTTATTTTTTGCATGAGAATGTCTCTTGAGTCTCTTAGGAAGACAAGGGACTTTTGTGAGGAATATGTAGGGACTGCTATATCTTTTCAGTGCTAGATTGAAGTTATATGGGTCTTCATTTTATGAGGACCAACTGACCACACCTTTGACATCTCCACTCTCCATTGCTTTGTGGATTATAGGAGATTACCACGGAGGGGTGTGTAGTATGCATAGAGATACTGTGTCCGGGTGGGTAAAATATTTACGAGGTGGGGCCACTCTTACAACTCGACTCTAATGCCATAATATTTTTGGCCTTTCAAGGCATAAGCTTTGCTCTGGGAATTTATAAGGACCAAAGAATGATGAAATAGAATTTACACATGACCTGTAGTAGTTAAACTGATATGACTGCTCAGTTATATATCACAGCTGTCTTAAATGAGAACAGTATAAGCTGTTTCTGGGTACCTGGAAGATAGCATGTAGACTAAAACATTGAGATTTGCATACATTAAGAGACACAGAATTTAAGCAGCACAATCTGCCAGTGTATCGTGAAGACATACAAAGTGTGAAAGAAGGACAAAATATGTCATATATGTTATTGGGCAAAATGAGCAGGAACGTATGGAAAGTGAACATGACTTCAAGCTGAGACCAGTTCAAAAACTGGTTGCATTGGTCTGGCTTATAGAGTGACTCAGCAAGTCTCAGAGAGCATTTCCCAGTGGAATATAAAGATTCCACTGTAGGTCCTGAGCGTATGCAGTGGGGCAGCTATTGTATAATGCTCTTTATTTATTGTTCCTTTAGTATTTTCAGTGCTGAAGGGATTTAAGACCAGTGAAGTTCATTTCTGTGTTTGGCCAGCTGCTGGCAAACAAAATAGAGAAGCTTGCCCAAGAGTTTTGAGGTACTGAGCCAAGTTCAAAGTGTTGGAAATTGAGCCTACTCCTGTACATTGTCAGATCAATGATTAATTTTTGTAATTTTAAAAAAACAATATATGCCACACACACAAATACTCATGTTACAGATGTAAAGATTTAATTATGAGTGTTCCATGGATTCTACCTGGAAAGAGTGGTGCTGTTAATTCGATGAACTCACTCAGGGTTTTTTGCTGTTTGGCTTAATTTATCTTAATTTCATTTCCAAGTCTTCCTCCTGAAGAACCATTTATTTATGTATGCTTTCACCCACGCTCAATCTGCTCTATAAAGGCTGTTAACTGTTTGAAAGCAAGATCGTACAGCTTTCTTCCCAATAGTGTTATGCAGACAGCTCTTTGATGATTGAAAAAGAAAAGTACTTGCTCTTGATGGCCAGCTGAAGACCACCCATGGATCACACAGATTGATGATGTTTCTGATGAATACAAAGTACAGTTAAATGTGCCTGGAAAGTTTTCTGTACAGTTGCATTAAAAGCTCTTCATATAATCCATTCTTCCATTCCTTTTCTAAGAAATATCCAATCCAAAACATTCTGAGACTAAATGTAAAACAAGAGCAACATCATTCTGTTCTTTGTAACTCAGGAAAAAAAATGAGGGAAAAAAGAAATGGGGAGAGGAAGATCAGCTGTGAAAAACTCTATCATCTCCACATATTTAACACCACTGGACTGACTTAATATTTCTTGTTTCAGTGCTTTCAGCCCCATGCCCTGCTTGCTAGCATAAGCATTGCTTCATTTATAATAAACATTAAATCAGATTGCTTGGTATGGCCAGAATGCACTTTTGTATAAACAAACATGACAATGAATGTGAGACAGGGATAAGATACTGTGGGGAAAATGCAATACAATTTGCATTTCAATTTAGAATTAAATTTATACAGCACAAAAATGTATGAACATGAAAAACCATCCTATTTTAAACTAACTAAAAATGGGTGGGCTCGTCTGGGATAGTAGCTGCAAGAAACATAAGAGCTACTTGTAAATTTTATTTAAAAACCCCATATACTGATACTAATTGCATAGCTAATAATGCCAATTTCTCTTCCAGAGGATCTTCATGATTTGTGATGAGTATGAGCTTATGTCACCTTGGGAAGAAAAAATTCACATCAGTATTTTACATTTTTCTTCCATTATACCAGTTCTAGCAATACTGAGTAGTTCCAGGCATGGTATGGGCACTTCACAAACATACATGAAAGCGCATACACATTTTTTGGGAAGAATTCCTTTTTAGATTGATTAACATAACTTGGTCTATAGTTCCCAAAGTAAATCCTGATTGGAGACAAAATAACAGGTATAGCACTAGAAGCTTAAAATCTTCAGGAAACAAGTATTAAGTGGATGGTAGATTTAACTCTAACTATAAAGATTCAACTATTAATATGGTGAAAATGGAAAGAAGAGAGTTCTGAAGGGATTAAAAGTCATGTGATTCCAACTTGATACTTCTGTCTGTATTTGTAGAAATATTTTGGATGTGTCAGGTATTCAGATCCATGTGCCATTTCTCAGTCTCTTATTTCAACCTAGATGCCTCTACAGGCAAAAAAAAAACCCAACCCCAAAACAAACACCCAAATAAATCAGTAAGATTGCAAAGATTTGTTTTCTCCTAAAAGTGCTAAGACTTTCACCGCCTTTCAAAATTTCATTTACCTCTTTCCTGTTTCTGTTCCTTTATTTTTCAAAACTTTCAAAAAGGCCTGGTTTATAAGGACTATTTTTAAGGTAAGAGTCATGGAAATTGCTACTTTTAAAAAAGTGTTACTTCACCCTATTTTTTCACTTGACAGCACCCATGTTATAGTCTTAAGTGCTTCATTCCAGTGATTTAAATAACGCAGCTTGTGGTACTTCCCCCTATTTAAAAGTCTAATGGACAATGCTATTAGAATGAGGGTTTTGATTCTTCATCTCAACTTTTTTCTCTTTGCTCATTTTCATCCTCTTTGTGGTACATCTGATAATTTTCTTGTTCTTGCCAAATCTTTTCACTCCTCTAAATGCCTTTAGTACTAGGATTAGAATACACTCCACCACCGCTTTCAGTAGCCAGCTACCCAATCGGCATGCAGTTTTCAATGCTTTGTTAAAGTAAATCCTGTCAGTCCCATGAGATATAATTATTGCTATTCTTGACTCTGACATAATCTGTATGTCTCATTGAGAATTGTAAAGCTGCCTTTAGCAGTTGTTCAGCAATCTTGTGTATAGAAGGGATAATTTGTCTTGCCTTGGTGAGTAAATGCTAAAATTATTACTCCTCCAGTAGCTTATAATTCACAACTATATGTCTTCTACTTCTAGTATTGCCTCTTTTTTTATTATCAGAGCTTAGTTCTCCTTGTTTTCTTTATGTAATTTCATGTAGCCTTCTTATTCCCCATTCATTTATAACTCCTCTAGAAGCTTCAAGACCAGCTTTATGTGTTAAGTGAGGTTTACCTGACATTAGCATTTCCCACAATAGGACTGAATTGAAGCTAGTTACTATGGGAAAGGGTAGGATATGCTGCAAGCCTCTACTTTTATAGAAGGGACACATAAGCAAGTAGGAGAGAGCACAATTCCTCACAATGTGAGAGGTGGCTTGACTCTTCTAGGGAACATAAGCATTTTCCTCCTTAAAGCAATGAAAATATGCAGAAGATGGAGATGTATTGTACATCAATACATATGTATTTCCAGCTCCCTGTCATGCTCAACTGTAACAATAATACCCTTTATGGATTATAGATTATAACCACACTGTAGACTAGAGAGTCATTTGGGAGTGTGGAAAGTTAACCCATTATCTCTTAAAAATATAACTATTGACCGTAGTTTGTTTTCAAAAACTCCATTCTGTTTTTGTTTATACAAAGAAAAAAGCTACTAAAATTATCTAACAGCATCTTTTCCAGCTTCTTTCTTGTTGTGATAAGGTCTAATTTCTTCCAAGCAAGAATTTTATAACAAGATATTTAGAAAGTTTTCTACACAGTGGAGAAGTCAAACAAAACATGCCAGGTATGTATCAGAAACAGAAATCTCATAGAAAATTTTCTTTTATGTGTGATACTGTTATTATTTACTACAATATCTCAGCTTCAAAGATTTGGATGCCATATGCTTTGTAATTACAGTAAAATGTATGGACCTTGACATTTGTGTTTAAAGTAACTTCCACTCATCTCCCATTTGAAGAAAGAATTAAGCAGGTGGATTTGATTTTGTGGTTCATGTGGTAATGCAAGAGAACATTCTGAAGCTATGGGTGTTCATTATCACAGAATTTCCTTCACAGCAATGTAATATAAGAAACAGTATAATGGGTTCAGAACAGCCTATTCTTTCCTCAGTACAGGAACCCTTACTGAGAAGCTATTTCCCACCTCATCCATTAGAATATATTTTGAAATTATTTTTCTTTTTCTGCCCACCACAACTGGATATTGATTGGAAGGCAAAGCTATTATATGCATGAATTAGCTTGAATAATGTATTGCTCTGCCTTGTCTCAAGGAAAAGAAAAGAAAGCATATATGAATTCAGAATTCGGTGTGTATGTTTTGATTGTTAATTAAAATATACAGAGGAAGATGTTGATAGTGTGTATTCTTGCATTATTCCTGCCCTAATTGGATAGTTAATAAAGTGCGTCATAACAATTGGAAGTACAGCAGCCTTTAAAATACTATCTGGAAATGTTTTGTGCTGCCTAGCAATTAATTGTAGCCAAACAAACGGTTCTTTATTTTTACAACAGCTTCAGAAGAAGAAAAAAGACAGTGTTTTGCCGTCTTATGTGAAATAAAATGTTTCTTATTCTCTGCCAGTATGGCAAAAAACATCCGGATATTAACGCTCTGGCTCTGCATGTTTTCAAGTTCATTTTATTTAACATTAATGAAGCTCTTTGTGACTTAGTACAGGCAGTATTGTAGTCATACCTATATGTCACCCGTGAGTATGAAGCTCAGTTATTAGGAAAGGCATGTTGTGATAGCATAGAAAAATGTTGTTTAGCAAGGACGATTTGATTTGAAAATTCATGTAACTGTGATAAAGAAAGTCAAAGACTTCAGTTCTCAGACAGTACTGAACTCCTACATTGTTGTGGTTCCTCATACTGCGCAATTTACACTTGAGTAGGGAGTTAATACCTGAAGATATTGGAAGACCTTAAGACTGCAAGTGAAGTCAGATGGTGAAACGCAGCCCAACTTTTACCAATCTATGCCACTTTTAAGTATAGGTGTACGTGGATGCAGCAGTCTGAGAGAGCTGGAGGCTATGCATGTCTCACACTACTGTAAATACCCTCTTGGCAGGGTTTCTTGCTGTTTATACAGATCCTGTATGCATCTAGGCTCAAGTGTCTCAAAAGGTTTGACTAGACACAACGTCAAGTGTTTTTATGATATTAAAGCGGCACAGAGCAAGCAGTCAACTATGTTAAAGGGATAATTGAGCAATCCTTCCTCTTTGACCTCAGAAAAAACCTTGAGTGTAGCTCTGCACTGTCTGAAGTTTTCACGTTCACTTGAGTGGCGATTGTCAAGCTTTAGACTGTATGGGGTGTTGTGAATGACACTCTGTTAGCTCATCCACCATGGCATCTGCTCTCTGCAAACAGTACAGCTTAATCCAATTTTGCATTTCCAATCTGAACTAGGAATATCTTTTTATCCACTTAGTGTGCAATGAGGAGCACGCTTGTAAGGCTGCACGCAGTACCTGATGTACAGCAGTGTTCCACAATGGCTTATTGTACATTAATGCTCCGGTAAGATGCATCAGAGATGCAAGAAACATGTTGGGTTTTGTGGCAGACCTAAGCAGTTCCTGTTCATTCTCCAAGTTACTGAGAATTGCATCATCATCTATGGGAGGACTTTGAGCTGGGCAGAACTATGTGGTCAAAGATAGCATGGCTTCTGCTCAGTACAATGCTGTCTAATGCTCTGTGGCCTCCACTGAAGCCCCCAGAACTTACACCCATGAGTCTGCGAAACAAAAAGTGCAGAAGAAAAATGTGATTTGACTTCTTCTTCAACTTTATTAGTACTACCCAGTAACACAGAGACATGGGAAAAGCTAGTCTGCCATTTCTGATTAGTGGCAGAATGAAATGAAGTATATTTCAATGGGCAGAGAAAATACATTTGTATTTTTGCAGTAGGGTAACTACTTGGTCTTCCTTTAAAGCTTTAAGTTTGTCATGAATGGATTATGCATGTGAGCTCTGTGCTGTGCTCTGCTCAAAGAATTTTTGACATAAGAACAAATGTACTAGTTACTGCTATAGGGTGTAATATCTGAGTAACAGTGCCTTTCAATGCTAAAGACCACTACAACTTGTGATGTGTTGTAGGCAACATTTCACAAACTTTTTATCATGTAGTGGCATTCAGTCAGGGCAAAAGCATGTGTTAGTAGCTGAACCTTCCCTACAACATCTGAATTTGCCTGAGTCTTTTTCTCTACGGGGATATTAGCATTTCTAGGTTCTTTCTGCTGCATCTATGGCAATCTTAATGTGAAATTGAGGAGCCTGGCCCGTAAATTTTTCTTTTTCAGAAATAGTTTCTGCATTTCATCTCAAACTATGAAAAATATTGCAAAGATATAGATGCATCTTAGTCTACGAATAAATTATCATTGACAAAGAAGATGAGACCAAAGCAGATCTAGATTTGTAGATTGGCATCTACAAATAATTTTTCATATAAATAATATAAATTAATTTTTGACTACAATAATTTTTCATGTAAATCAGTTTATTCTTTCGTCTTTTCTGCCATGTCTGTAAATATGCTCTTCAAAGATACTTTTGTGATGTCACCTTGATATTATCTTCAGGAAACACACTTTATGTTTTCAACAAAAACTTCCCTTCAGTCATATGATGCTGAGCAAAGATTTCAATAACAATTATGCACTAGATAGTTTAAACCTGGTTATGGCTAAGAGAGAGGGATTCATGGAAAGAATAAGGCTGTGGAAGGCATTCATCTGTCCACCAAAAGGCACCTACTATGTTCTGTCTTGCAGAATTCACTGTTAAGAACTTCTACTCAAATCTATAGCTATATTTTGTATTTATATTATTTAGAAAAAAGTTAGTGCGAAGGACATATATTCTTATAATTTCGAGTGATATTTTCAGACATAGTCTACAAAAACTAAACAAAATTTATTTGTCCCTCCAAAACTGGATCTAACAAATCAGATTCCANTCTGAGATAGTAGACAGTTAGGTTCTATTTTCATCTGCCACCTGAAAAGAGCTTGGTACCTTGGCTCCAAGCCCAAGCTTGATTACCTGGCTGTCAAAGGACATATGAAGGCAGTGTTTTGATTATCCCAGGGCTGTGCAAAGTACATGCACTTGTAAATTGAAATAAACCCAAAACCACCCAGACATAAGTATCTTCAACCTAATTTGCTTAAAGATTGTTTTTCAAAAACAAAACTTTATCATCTTTCTTAGAAGCAGTCAAGAGAGGAAACTGCTGAAACCAGATGTGTAAGGTGGGATCCTTAGTTGATAACATATATTAGGGAAAGACACAATACTATACAAGCAAATAAGGGGACTACTGTTCTCTTTTCAGCCAGAAAATGGAAAAAAAGAAAAAATTAGTGCTGTTTGCCATTCATCAGTACATCTGTCATTAAATGAGAACCTTTTGACAGTGATTATTGTATTCATCTAAGTAAAATCGCTTGAACACTGTTTTTCATTGCCCTGTGAATCTAGGATGTTCCTGCAGGAAACGTCTGGAAATAAAGTCAAACAATCTCTTTTATTAACCTCTTCCTCAAGCCACTTTACCAACATGGAAATCTGCTACAAATTGTTCCACCTAAATCAAAAAGGATTACTTTCGTGAAATATGTTTATTGCAGCAATTTTAATGTCCTACTTCTATTTTAAATAATTTCTTCAACCTATTACCTTTTAATTACTCTCCTTACACTTCTTAAAAACCCTTCATTTTGCCTCCAGTTATTTCTCATTTTGTTTTTATCCTCTGTTGCTCTTATTCCCCATGCTATTTCCTCAATCAGAGGCCAGCTTTGCTGTGTTGGTCCAACAGGCACTTCTAGATGCAGAAGAGCCTCTAATAAGTGGTCCAAGATGGGGTGAACTTTTCTAAGCTGAAAGTAGTTCTTTGAGTAAATGGAAGAGGAGGTAAACATCAGAAAGGAAGAACAGAAAATGGGACCACAGAACACACTAGACCAGTGTGAATTCTAAGTGTGTTTCTAAGTTTGGTGTTAAAAGTGTGCATTGACTTAGCCAATCTGAAAATACATACAAATACTTCTCAAGGTATCTTAGAATTGTAACAGCAAAGGTCCTAGTGGTATGTTATTTAACATCCCTTACTGTATGCCTAGAATCAGGTCTCACAGACAGGCAACATTCTTACATTCAACAAAAAACCCCTTGAAACAAAAAAAGATGATACAATTATAAATATCATTTTAGAATGTTTCTTGTGATAAAGAAAGAGTTACAGAAGCATTTAAATCACTAGTTGCAGCCATTTTATTCAAGGACAGTTGAAACAGAAATATTTAAGACAAATTACTGAGATGCACCTGTGAAATAGATTTCACACTGTCCATAAATTAAGCTATGCCAAATCTGTTGGAGTCATTGCTTAACTTACTAAGTGCTTTTAAGTCCTTCATTATAAGGACCAGAATTAATAGCTTCTTTGAGGTCTGAGCTGTAAGTGAATGTGTCCAACAAAAAGATCCCACAAAAATTCCACCAGATTATTGAAATCACTTGCCTAGCAAAGAAGAGAAAAGAGAGCATAGCAAGATTATCAAAGCAAGCTCACTTCTAACACCCACTGAAAAGAAGCTCCAAACCATAGGCCCTTAATTTAAAAAAAAATATTGATTAAAAGCTGGCAAACACCTGGCCATATTGATGCAATTCAGGTGGAAATCAGTAGTAGATGCTCATAATTCACTTGTTAAGCACTTAAATGATGCTTTGGTGATCTTTTTAAGTGAAAGCTAATGGTGAAACTGGAAGACCTGAACAAATAGTAGAAGAAAGTGTTGCACTATTCAGACTGGAGAGAAATGACGCTGTGGTTGTGATTTTGTACAGGTGCTTTGGCCAAAATGTCTGTGATTGCCTATTAGGCAGTTTGGACCCCAAAACAATGAGGAATTATGTAGATCACAAAAGCTCTTGACATTCTTAAAAAAGAGCAATTGCCTATGCATTATTGATATCTAATCAGCAATACACTGAAAAACTTTTGTCCCTTTTTACTTCCTCTCAGTTCAGTAGTAATAACAGGCTTAATGAAGTATTGCAGCTTCCATAGTATCTCAGATTCCTAATGACTTTCTAATCGAAGTGCTAATTAGATTAGGGTCTGCTTATTGACTTAGCAGATAAGATTGGTTGTGTTCATTTTGGTTGCAGACACAGATTATATTATCTGCAAATGTGGGCCACAGAATTCAATATCCACAAACAGAATAATATGCGATCTGCAGAGAAAATATATTTAAGGGTAATGATGCCTCTTAAACAATGAAACTTATCCTAGGATCTGTCTGTGGTCATTGCAAACCATCTGATATGTTGCTACAATTGACTGTGGTGGCTTAAGAATTATTGTGGGGGAGTACTGAAGAATTACTTTAGGGTAGGAAAGAAGTGACAGAATTCTGTGACAAACCTTGCCCAACAGTTGGCTACACTGTGTTTGCAAGTGAATGGAAGTATCGATTACTGTAATTGCAAGAACTGGAATTCATTAATCAAGTAATATTTTATCAAGGTAATGATGCTTCCAGTTGCAGTTTTATTAGCCTCTTTTTTTTTTCCAAAAGATAAACTAATTACAGGCAAAACAATTTATTTGCTCATTTGTTTTATATGAGCTAAACATGTTTAGTAGCACATGAAATGCTGCAGTGTAGTGACAATAACATGCTATGTCAAAGGTTGTCAGAGATACAAAGATACCAGAGGAGAAGCTGCTTATATCTTGCCCAGAATCTGTGACAGAATAAGATATGGGGTGCTCAGCCTTTCTCTAGATTAGCCACAATACTATCTGATAGTCCTTCTCCCTGTGTTTTTCTTTTTGGTTAAGTTTTTCCATTTTCACTATCATAAGACAGCATGATGAAAGATAAAACTGAATTAAATGTTTCAATGATTGCAAGGGAGGAAAAGATACTTTAATTTTTTGGGTAGTGGGCATTTAGGGAGATCTCCTTGGTAGATATATTTTTTTTTTCTTCCAGGTTGTGTTTCTTAACAGCTCAATATATAAATAGGATGAGAATCCCTGTATTTTCACTTATAGTCCAACATTAGAAAGAAACACAGTCATGATAATGTTCTAAGAATACTTCCACCTATCCTATAATGTTTTCTTTTTTACAATGAAGTAGTTTTTGTGTAGTCTTAGCCTCCGCATGAGAGTTACAACATTTCAATCTACAAATGCAACTTTTGTGAAGAGATTAATATGAGTAGTAAAAATCGCAAATTTTTAAAAGCAAGCTAAAACAAGAAGCAGCTTAATTTTGTTCCTAAAGAGATATAATTAGGTACCTCTCTAAATGCTTCACAAAGAAGAGAATTTGGGATTGCAAAGTCATGGTGAGAAATGACTGCAACATCTGATTTTGGCAAGAACAGAAGATGTTTTTTGTTTTCATATACAACACACCTTTACCATACTATATATTATATGTATATAATCTATGCTATAGATGCCATAGTAACATACAACTCCATGTGAAAAGTCTATTACTAATGAAAAAAAAACCAAACCCAAANTAGAGAGGGAGACTGGATTCTTATATAGGAGTCTGCATAGAGTGTATTTCAAGATTTCAATGGGTCAGAAAAACAGCTTTATGACCAAATAATAATCTGCTTGTGTGCTCATGTGTGTGACTTTATTTACCTCCTAAGTGTTTGGATGACTGGGTTTATGCCCTTTTACAGGAACTAAGGTAGATGCTTTTGTTAAACAAGGCGTAGTTAGACATATCTCCCAGGTAAGATTAATTCAGATAGGTAATTTTTCATTTTGAATGTTTTAATAAGTAATTATTTAGCCTTTTAAATTCCCATTACTGTATCTGGTGTTATTTCCTCAATGAAATTCCTAGCTGAACCTTCCAGCCCAATGAACTTTTCTATACACTTTGATGTAACTGAGCTGGGATTTAATTCACCTTATTTCTATGGCTCCCTTGAAAGATCTTGGGCCCTGATGGAACCATTGCTGAAACCTACTTACTGAAACAAACAATCATAACCTGACAGATCTTTGATAAAATAGCAGCATTTCTGAAGTGTAATTTGTTGTCGGTAACCCACTTTGTCATTCCATGTAGTAATTTCTGGAAGCGTGCCATGGAAAACTCTCACTCTAATAAATGCCTCTCCCAAACACAAACACTACTTATTTACAGTTTTATTATATTTCTCTGTAGTTTTGTAATTTTTACTTAACTATTTATACTGAAGAAACTGGAGCTGTTTATACCATAAAAATTTGGTTGTTAAGCACTTAAATGATGCTTTGGTTATCTTTTTACATGAAAAAGATCTGTGCTTACAGTATCACTAATGATTCTGGATTACATATGTGAAAAAAAAAGATACTAGGAATACATCATATTATGGCACATGTTTCTTCTACCTATACGCAGACTGCTGTATTACTACACCTGTGTCCACTTGTCTGAGACGGGATCTGTGTGAAGGGAGCCTACAGGACCTGAGTATGGACATTACACTAGCCATCACGTTGCCTTCCTCCTCCTTTCTTCCCTTCTTTTCCTGGCAAATTATGACTAACTAGAAGAAAAATCTCTCCCACACAGAGGGGGATTTTCTCCAACATTTTTTAAGAGGTTTGAAAACATACATGTCACAAAATGAGAAGTAGGTGAAAAAGCTTGTAAGGTTTTGGGTTGCTTTTTAACATCCCAGAATCTTTAAAGAAAACTTTTCTATTTTAGCTGCTTAGGCCCGACAATACAGAAGAACAGGTAAGGAAGACTAATGTTCTGTGTACATGAGGAAGAAATAATTAGCTGGGAAAAGTATGCAAATTCTTTCCAGAGAATAAAAAGGATGGGATAGAGATAGAGTAGGATTCTCCTTGGCAAGATAAAGAGCAGCCATAGAAACTCCATGTGCGAAGAAGAGTGATTCCAAACCACAAGCAGTTCCAAACCTCCTGGCAAAAGGGAGGTGGTATTATGTGTGAGAGAGATATTTTTTTTTTAAAATGTTAAAGTGAAAAATTGGGTTCAATTGCAAGAATCTAGTGATTGATGGATTTCTGAAAGGCAGGGAAACCACAGACCCTGGAGCTTAACACTTTGATTTTAAAACCACAGGTATTAGCAATGAAGAGTCTGTTAGTCTTCTTTCTTTCTTTTCCCTTGGCTTGCCAATTTCCCCAGTTCCTTTTAACCTTTATATTATTTGAAAACAGCAAATACAGTGCTTCCCTGGATGGAGCTAACTTCTCTTTATCAAAGCCATTTTTTCCCTATGTGTAGGAATTTGTCTCCACTCAAATACATGTACAAACTCTGAATCTTTCCCATAGCTTTGTACCTGTGTTCCTCTAGCTTTTTCTCCTCCATTCCTATGTTTGATCAGATTATTCCCTTTCCTGTCCAGTGAGGCACATTATCCACAGTAGGACTTTTTACCTTCCACAGCTTCTTCAAAACAGTGAAGAAATCTGTTGCTGTCTTATGCTGAGTAGTATCAAGAGTACAAAGAACTGGAAGGGGCTCTACTTCAGACTTTGTATCCTGTGATGCAATTGAATTAATGTAAATTAATAGAACAGAAATTTTCTCTGGATTCCCATCAGCCAAGCAGTTTTGCAGTG